>CM059280.1:11598394-11615894 GCA_030347295.1 Setipinna tenuifilis | reverse complement strand
TATGCAAATAGTGCATAAATCATTAATATGTGCAGACTCTCCGCTGATTGGGGCCTGTTGAGCAGTGCGGAGGGATGCTGGGCAAGGAGATGACAGCTATAGGCTCCAAGGCACACACACACACACACACACACACACACACAAAAACACGCATACGCACATGCATGCACACACACACACACACACACACACACACACAAACACACACACGCACACACACCAGCATATGTGCACACACGCACACACACACACACGCACACACGCACACGCACATGCACACACGCACACATGCACGCACATGCAAGCATGCATACACTTACATACACACACACACACACACACACACACGCACACATGCACACACACAGATAAATATTGAAGCCTACACATACATGATTAGACATATATACAGGGCAGATGAGCAGACACATCCATATCAAGGGGAAAAAAGACAGAGCCATATTTAGTGCTGTTTATTTCCACGGAAGCTTCTCCAAGCAACAACACGGCTCAAAAAGTTTGATAATTAACTGCAGCTTGGTGTTTGTTAGTCTCATTTGTCCAGGGGAAAAAAAAAAGAAAAAACAGAAAAAAAAAATTCATCCCATCCCCGACGTTGACGCCTCCCCTGCTGTCTGTCCGTATCTGCGGTCCAGTTGATTGGGCGCGCATTGTTGAGAAAGCCCCTAATGGCTGGGTGCCATTGTGGGAGCCAGTCATTGTTGTAAGTGTATCACATAATCAATACTCCGCTGTGTCAGAGGCATATCTTTAGCCGTGCATCGCCAAGCTTTTGGTGTTGGTGCCTCTATGAAGTGTTTGCTTATAAGCCCTGGCCCTGCTACAACCCACTCACCCTCCACCACCACCACCACCTCCACCACCACCACCCCACCTCACCCCTGATGCTCCCTCATGTTAATGCAGCCTGGCCTGGCCACAGGTGGATCCGGTGTCCCCCCGCCCTCCACCTCATAATGTCCTGGTGTAATGTAACGTAATGTAATGTGCGTGTGCGTGTGTGTGTGCGTATGTGTGTGTGTGTGTGTGTGTGTCTGTGTATGTGTGTGTGTGTGTGTGTGCTGTGCGAGATTGGCATGTTCAATAGGACAGGTGAATGAGGGAGCAGAGAGAAGAGAAAGAGAAAGAGAGATAGATAGAGAGAGAGAGGGGGGGGGGAGAGAAATAGGGACAGTCAGATTTTGGGGATGAGAGAGAAAAAACACTTACACTATGTGTGAAGCACCTCTCAGAGACAAGAGGATAGGGATAGAAAAAGTCAATGACAGAGAGAAAGAGAGGTGGAAACAGAGAAGAAGACAGATAGCTATAGAGAGAGAATAGGAGAGAGAAATTAGGAAAGGGAGAGAGGGAGAGAGGGGGGAGACAATGCATCCTTCATCTCCTGTTTATGTGTTCAGTATCACACTCTCTCGTTTCATGCCCTGTTGTCGCACAGCGATAGGCCCCGTTGTTGTTTGTGCTGTTGTGGTTGTTGTTGTTGTTGTTGTTCTTGTTGTCGACGTCGATTGCTAGGTAAACTCTTATCTGGATCCACCTGCCCTCTGGCTCCATTAGCCCCGAGTGAGAGTGAGAAATGGCTTGTTTCGCTCTTTTGAGAGCCACAACAAGCGCCATCCAACACCACCACCGCTGTAGCACACTAATGGGAGATGGTGGCGGGGGATAGTGTTACACCGTGCCTCCATCTCTCCGCTCTGCCTCGTCCACAGCTGAGAGGTGAGTAGCGAGGATGGAGGTGGGGTGGTGAGGGTGGGGGGTGGTGGGGTGGTGTAGTAGTAGTAGTAGTAGTAGTAGCAGGGCCGGACGAAGGTGAAGGGGGCCAGGTCGGTGTTCGAGAGCGAGGTGAGTAGCCTGGATGCTCTGGTCGGCCACCAGCCTGCCTCCCTGCCTCCCTGCCTGCCCTGCCTGCCTGCCTGCCTGCCTGCTTGTCACATGAGGTCAGAGGGTGACGGTGAGGGTGTGAGGGTGTGAGGGTGTGAGTGAGCGAGTAAGTGAGCGAGTGCCGCATGCTGTGTGCCCGGAGGCCGATGACGTCCTGCCCCCAGTCTGGACCGGCAGGGACGCACTTTCGGTTTACTGCGAGGAGAGGTGGACCCTACCACCCTCCACTGACTTTTACCACGCCATCAACACATTCTTCTGGCCCTGCACTGGAGGACACACAGGCACATTAAACAGGGACAGCAGAGACAGAGGAAGAGAGAGAGGGAGAGAGAGAGAGAGAAAAAGAGAGAGGAAAGAGAGAGAGAGAGAAAGAGAGGGCGCAAACACCAATTATGTGGATGGAGGGATTTCAATGTTTGTTCTGCTAGAAGGCGGATGACTCTCATTCACTGATTTCATATACTGACATATTTTTGGTGTCCATAGGTAGCTAAAGCATTATATTTATGTTGTAGTATGTGTGTTCGAGTTCTTAAGGGTATGTGTGTGTGTCGGGGTGCATGTGTATGTGTGGCAGAAAGTTTGTGTGAGTGAGTGAGTAAGTATGTGTGTTTGTGTGTGTGTGTGTGTGTGTGTGTGTGTGTGTGGTGGGGTGGGGGTGCACAAGGTGGTTATGTGTGTGTGTGGGAGGGGGGGTTGTGACCTGTGTGTTCACAGTTCATTAGGGCAGGACACCCCCTGGTGGAAAGGCTGTGAAGCCCGCTACCACTCTGCTCCTGTTTTATCCATTCACCCCCCCTCCTCCTCAGAGAATGGAGAGAGGGAGAGAGAGAGAGAGAGAGAGAGAGAGAGAGAGAGAAGAGAGAGAGAAGGACAGAGCAAGACAGAAAGACAGAGAAAGAAAAAGAGAGAGTCAGAGAGAGAGAGAGAGAGAGAAATATATAGTGAGAAAGAGAGAGAGACAGACAGACAGAGCGAGAGGAAAATATAAAATGTAACCAACTCTGAGAAAGAGATGTATATTTGTAATTCCAGACCAGTACAGACCTACATTGCAATATTGCATTTCATTTGATTGTTCTCAGGCAAAGACGAGGCAACCCAGGACTTCGCAGCTGAGTTGACTTCATCAGTGTATAAAGCCCCCAGAATACCACACAATACGTTCACCATATGCAGCACTCAAGATGTGCAGGATGAAGAGAGAGCGAGAGAGAGAGAGAGTGAGAGAGAGAGAGAGAGAGAGTGAATACAGAGAGGAGTAGAAAATCAAGAGGAATAAAAAAAGAGGGAGAGGGAAACGAAACAGGGGAATGCAGACGGCTCTTGTCAGGAACACAAACTATGTCAAAGAGGGAAAAAAAACATAAAGAAAAAAAAAGAAAGAAAGAAAAGAAAAGAAAAGAAGGAGGTAAATGTATTCAAGCCCCCCTGGTATTTTTAGCTTGTTCGAAGAGCAATCTCCGACAGAGTCAGTCTGTTCGCCAGGACTCGTGGGAGTCTTCTGCTGGATGATGGTGGTGGAGCCGAGGGGGTGGGGAGCGGGGGGGGTTGACGGTGATGGTAACGGGGTACTTTGTAGGGCAGGAGGGGGAGGGGGGGGTATGGGACGTCTAGGGTAGGGTGGGGTGGGAGTAGGGAGAGAAAGGGGCAGTCAGGAGGGTCGGGGGCCGCTGGGCTGGGTTGGGCTCGGCTCGCCTGTCTCCTTAGCCGTTAACACGGCCGTGTCACTGGTGGCCAATTACCTCCGTCAGGAGCTCCACGGATGGAGATGGATCCCCCACCCCAACCCCCAACCCAACCCCCACGCCTATCTCCCACCCTCCCATTTCCCCCACCTCCTTCAGCCCTCAGTGTGGAGCCCGAACCGGGGCTGCTGGAGGTCAAGTGTCAGGGCCTCTGTGGCTCCTGGAGCCTGTCTGACAAGGAGCCGCGCACCATGCGGCAGTCCGCTCAGCTGTCTTCAAAGGCGGGCCACGGTGCGGCGGGAGGTGGGCGACGGTGCGGTGGTGGTGTGGTGGTGTGGTGGTGGTGCGGTGGCGTTGTAATAGAAGGATCATATGTGTGCATGTGTGCCTCCGAACAGGTTCTTTGGAGCTATTATGATAATTAAAAACATATGGTGCCGACACCAGACTGAGCGAGCGCGCAGATGCACAGGATCAGAGCTGGCATTAGGGGCCCTCCTCTGCTCTTTCTCTCTACTCTCTCTCTCTCTCTCTCTCTCTCTCTCGCTCTCTCCTCTCTGCGCAAGAAGAACAAGAGGAGAAGAAGAGTGGGCCCACACACTGAGACACTGACACACAGACACACACACACAGAAACATACACAAACACATACACACACACATACAGACACACACACAAACACACACACACATATTGACACACAATGACACACACATAGAGAGGTTCACACACAGAAGCTCCCTCAGATACAGTACATGTGCACACACCTACTCAGATGCATATATACACACAAGGCTCTCTGTGGGGTTGCGTGTTCTGTTAAACCATCTGAACCGTCTTGCCTCTGCTGAAACTTCACATAATTATGCACATACAGACACACACGTGCACACATCTATCCTAATAAATACATACCCACACAGGCACACACACACGCACCCACATGCACATGTCACCAAATAGACATACACACACACAATCATACACACACACAAACACATACATACAGACACACACACATGCACACACACACACACACACAAACACACACGCACACACATATCTAAATGAGCACTTTTTTGATCTGAAGTCTCTGAAGCATAGTTTAGACAAACACCACTCACAGTCACACAGCCATGCAAAATACAATCACACCCTCAGAGGCAAATGCATTATTGCCTTCTCTTGTCATCTTAACGGTGCTTTCAATTTGCAGTACAGTGATTACTGCAGCCAGCTAATTCCTAAACTGAAACTATTACGCAGAGGAAAAAGAAAGCAGTGCCAGCATTTCTTTTTAAAATGGAGAGATCTTTGATATCTTTGTTGTTGTTGTCACCCCCCCCCCCACCCACCCAACCCCCCACAGTCTTGTTCTCTCTCTCTTACACACACACATTTACACACACACACACACACACACATAGACACACACACACACATATAGACACACACACACGCACATACAGTACGCACACACAGACACACACACACACACGTACACCACACACACACAATGTCTTTTCTTTTTCTCTTGCCCATGTTGAGAAGAAATGTACACACTTAAAACACGAGGCTAGGATGAAACCTGGTAATTGCCAATAATACTGTCCTCATCAGGTGGCTAATTACCAGTGATATGGCCCGCGCAAGTCTGTTAGCACACACAGCGGCTCCGCTCAGGCTGCCAGGGACGAGTGTGTGTGTGAGTGTGTGTGTGTCCCAGCATTTCCCTCCCATTAGTGCAGTTAGTATGGGCAACAGCATCAGGGTCAGGGAGAGGGGTACAGAGAGAGAGAGGGAGAGAGAGAGAGGTAGAGTGGGGTAGAGAGTGAGAGAGAGAGAGGCAGGGAGAGACAGAGAGAGAGAGTGGGAAAGAGACAGAGAGAGAGACGGGTAGAGAGTGAGAGAGAGAGACAGACAGACAGAGAGAGAGTGGGGTAGAGTGTGAGAGAGAGAGAGAAAGAGAGAGAGACAGTGGGGTAGAGAGAGAGACTCACACACAGACACAGAGACACAGAGAGAGAGAGCAAGAGAGAATGAGACAGAGAGATGGAGAGTGAGGGAGGGAGACAGAGAGAGATATTGCAGGATGATGCAAATAAATGTGAAAGTCGGCCATAGTCCGTGGTAGTGACTTCTGTTCTGTGGCCCAGGCGATGGCACAGAGCGCTCGCTCGCTCGGTGTGCAGGATTCATGGCAGTTGCCATATGGCCCCCCCCGCGCTCACCGCTACCCCCACCGCTACCCCCACCGCCACCAACACCACCTCTCTCACCGCGTCAGGCCGGTGCTCTTGAATGAAGAGCGGCTCCCGACGAGACAGAGGCAGGTTTATCTCTCTTCTCCTGCCCGCCCTCTCCATCTCGCCCTCTCTTCTCTGTATCTCTCTCCCTCTCTTCTTCTCGTTCTCTATCTCGTTCTTCTCTCTCTCTCTCTCCGTCTTTCCATGCCTATTCCGCCCCTCCAATCTCTTCCAGCACACAGAGTCTGCCTAAAGGGAGCAAAGTCCTCCCGTGATTAAAGCATCCTCCTCTTGATGTGTTTTTTTTTTCTTTTCTCATCTTTCCTTTCTCTCTCTTTCTGTCTCTTCTGTTCTGTCTTTCTTTCTCTCTCTCTCCTCACCGTCTCTGAGGCGACAGACACGGCGCTGGCGATGCGATGCGCTGCTCTGTGCATTTATGCCGCTTGAGATGTCGGGCGAAGCTGAGGTGCTATTTTCACATGTTCAATATTACCATTTTAACTTGTAGCGAGGTGAATTAGCACCTTGTCACTCAACAGCACACGTACTACTTTCAAAGAGCAATTAATTGTAATAGCTGTTGTCAAGCCCTCTGGATGGTACCTGTTGCTTTCTCGACACAGCTGTGAGATCTCTAAAAATATTTTTCCCTTGCTAATTCCCCCGCCCACCCCTCTCCCCCCCCCTTTTCCAACCCCTCTCTCTTCCCCCCACCCGACCGATATCAACTTCTCAACGCTGAAAACCTCTGAAAGGGGCTCATAATCTCCCCGTCTCTCTCTCTCTCTCTCTCTCTTTCTCTTTCTCTTTCTCTTTCTCACTCAGTCCTTGATACCTTGATGATGTAGCCTCCATCATTTTCTGGAGGAAAAAAGGCCGAATCATTAAGTGAGTGAATGAAGTATCAAGTTCCCTGTGAAAAGACATGGAAGGGAATATGCGACGCTAACAACTACAAAACAATTATTCTATTCATTATATTAGTTGTGAATGGGGATGGGGGCGGGTTGGGGGATTTTAGGGGGGGGGGTTACATCTGTGAGCTTGGGAGTTTGCTCAAAGTGACTCTTCACATTGGTATGGTAATCATTGTTTATACGCACACATATTCCGCTACATGTTTTTTTTGCGCTCAACAGCAGCGAACTTTAAAGCAAGACTTAATGAATTGGATTGCTAACCCCAATGTATTTTGATACTGGGGTTGCCTCCCCCACTTGTTATTTTACTTGTTTGTTTTCCGGCGAGCCACAGACTTTGTTGAGAGCGACGTTCTCCTCTCTTGCGCTGCTACCACACACACCTCCCAAGGCGCTCTTAGATGTTAGGCGCTGGTCTCTGAGGAGTTGTACTGATAAAAAAACACTTCGCATACTCGCACAGGTACACCGCACGAAAGCGCAGCACACACACACACACACACACACACACACACACACACACACACACAGCACACAATAACCATACTTACACTGCATGCCTCTGAGACAGTAATGAGAGAATATGCCCTAGCTTCAAGGTAGAGAGAGTGAGAGACAATGTGGGAACACCAAAGAGAGATAGGGAATATTTTTTTTAAGGAAAAAAAAAAACATAACTCGGAGTGAACTTTCTATTTCGTCTTTTATTTAACATCAATAGTAGACAATATACTGACGGTAATAATAAAAAAAAAGTGCAGCCTAACAAAACCAAACAAACAAGCAAAACAAAGGCAGAAAACGTGGGTTCGGTGCATCTTTGGAGAAGAAGTAGTGCTGCAAATTACAAACAAATAACTCACATCACTCCTGCCTCTCTCTCTCTTCTCTCTCTCTCTCTCTCTCTCTCTCTCTCTCGCACTGTAGCGTGACGGAAGAAGCCAGACCAATAAGCCATGTTTGATTTAAACATCAAAAGGGAAGGAGGGAACGTAGGTGGGGGGTAGAGGGGGGGGGTGGGGAGTTCCACAGAAGAAGTAAAAAAAAAAAAGCACGAAGGGAATAAGCCCAAAACATTATACCATTAGCTGTTAAAAAATGCACTTAATGCCTCTGTAGAGATGGAAATAAATAGCACGCGTGGCTTGCATTGTTCCCCGCAAATCCCATAGACTGGATTTAGAATGGTGCATTGTTTATTGGGGAAATATGGGGGGAGGTGAAATGGCTGTTGCTCTAATTGCAGTAATTTAATCAGGATTAGAAAAGGTTACCTGCATAAGGCAGCGGCAGAAACGCGGCAAGGACATGCACGCTCGAACAGATCAGCGTGTGTCCGTTATATGTTTATTTCTCTTAAAAATCCACCGCGTCTCTGATGAGATATTAGCAGTGAGACAAACGACGCTTCTCTTCAAATGAGTAAACAGAATGTTCTATTGTTTTCGTTCACTCTTCTCCTCCTCCTCCTCCCTCCTGTTCTCCCCTCTTTCTCTCTCTCGCTCTCTTTTTTTCATTTGTATTCTCTCTCTTTCTGGGCCCTGTTAAATAGGAAGCAAAGAGAATCCATTTTAATCTGATTAATAACTTGGTTGATCACATATAACCTAATTTTCATTCAGTGCTGCCCTTGTCCGCAGAGTCATATACAAAATGACCTTTGAGTCACCACGACGACCATAAAGCACAATAAGCGCCATTGTGCTGTCAAAAAAGCCCAAGATGTTTTACATCATTACAAAAATTTAATGTCCCTCTCTTTTTTTTTTTTTTTTTTTCAAACGTGATGCTTTCCACAAAAGGCCACCTTCCAATTGCGGGCCATTAGGCCGATACTCGAGTTTCCTAAGGGCCTGGGAGATGGGAACAACTTTTCCCCTGCTTTCGCAGTAATATGAATCGTCCTTTTAAAACAGATATGGTTACATATTAGTTTTGAAAGGTACAGTAACTGCTCAGCTTTAGCTGTCTCCAACAGTGGGGCTTTTGTTTCCTGACAAACCTAATAACTGGCCCTTGATCCTATTTTACCTCACTCACTTATACACACACACACACACACACACACGCTCTCTCTCCCTCTCTCTCTCTTTCCCTCTCCCTTTCTCTGTCTCTCTCTCTGTCTTTCTCTCTCTCTCACCCACACACATACACACGCACACACACACACACACACACACACACACACACACACACACACACACACACACACACACACACACATGCACACACGCAAATAGAGCCACTCTCACAGTGCTCACAGGTGGTCACAGTTGAAGGCCAGCAGGCTGAAGAGATGCTGTCTGCTATCTCATTTAGGAGCCATCATTTCATGCCCACAAAGGTCTTCAGTTAGCTAGCAAGATCTCAATTTTCTATCCAAACCATTGTTGCATTAGAATAGAATAGAATAGAATAGAATAGCAGGCACACTTAGAGGTGAACGCTGCCATCCAAAACAATCACACAGCCTCTGAAACACATATTCCCCACTAGACACATGCACACGCATTCACACAAACAAACAGGAAATGAGAATAAAATATGTATGAACTGGGCTGAAGTCTGCATGTACCCATATGTTTCACCACTCAAACAGCTTGCAATGAGCCCAGCAGTGATGTGATGTAAGCTTAGTAGGCCTTCAGTAAGAAAATTATTATTATTATTATTTTATTTTTGTGTTTATTATTATTATGATTATTAGCAACTGTTTTGTTTCGATACCTCTACCTATGTGTATCCACTATAAAAACCAGTGGGCATTTTCATTATCATGTGAAGAATGTTGTGTCTTTTTTTTCTCCTCTGTGCTTCTGAAATGGAAACTTGTTTTGCCGTTTAATTATCTGTGCTGGAAAGGAGGCCTGCCTTGCCTTGCCTGCCTTGCCTGCCTGCTTGCCTGCCGAGGATGAATTCTGTGCATGATTCATTGGGCAGAAATTCTTGTAAAATCTGGCCCAGCATGCATCAGTTTCCAGAAATTGTAAGAACTTTATGGTTTATAGTTTTTATTAGACCCGGCAGAAAAAAAAAAAAAGGTTGAAGGATTAAGCAGTGGATTAACACCATACTTTAAGATAAATCTTTTTTAATGTGAAACCTCATCCCTGCTCATTCTGGGAAAGCACTCTTATTAACCACTTTATATCACCCTTTGTGTCCCATTTTTCCTGCCCAACTTTAAGCACACTGCTTTTTTTTTCTCCCCCCGACTCCGACAAGCTCTGTGCCACTTTTTTTTTTGTCAGTTACACAAACACATTCTTTAAGCTTTTAAACACAGAACAATAGGCGAGCACATAGCTGTGCACATTAATGCTTTTGTAAATGGAGAGGGAAAAAAAAGCAAGGAAGAAAAGAGATAAGCAGAGCTTGGCTACATTGCCCCCCTACCAAAACTCTACCACCACCACCACCACTACTAACCCTCTTCCAACACACACACACACACACACAGACACACACACACACACACACACACACACACACACCAACAGATACACAGACACCATCTCTGTTCCATCTATGCAAGCCCCCCACCCCTGCCTCCAACAACAACACACTATAGGCACCCCCAGCTTTAAAAAAAAAAAAAAAAAAAGTACAGCTAAACCAATCTCCCCCTCATCATCAAATCCTGGCTGATCCGTATGCCACTGACGCCAACAGACAAACATCATATTCAGACTCTGTGTCTCTAATTGACTGCATAAGGATCGGTCACACTTTTTAAGTAGCGTTCCATAATGGATTTCCATGTTTGCTGCGCTTTGAACGTCCGCTTCAAATGGATGGCAAAATGTCTCTTTATTACTAAAAACAACAACAAAAGGGCTCTCTCTCAATCTTTTGCCTCTGACTGTCTTTTTCCCCCTCTCTTTTCTGTCTTTCTTTCTTGTAAAGATGATATCAGCCAGCGCGCTCTGTTTGTTTTTTTGCAAGGTCAACGGAGGCTGACAGTTGACAAACGATCTCAAGATGGCCACATCATCTGTCCTGTAATTTTTTGGGCAAAGGAAGAAAAAAAACAGCGAAATTGATGCAGTGAACCCATATCTTTTTTGGCTGTAGTTTTTAACACCTCAATTTCACATAGTTGATTTGAGAGGTGGGTTTCGTACCAGGAAAAAAAAAAGCCCTCTTGCTTTTTCTATGGCATACTGATTACTCATTTCTCTCTCTCTGAAGTTCCGAGCGAGGGATGAAAAAAAAAAAAAAAAGCCGGAGAGAATCTCTTTCAGATCTGGACTTATCCTGTTCCTCCATCGCTGGACTTGGCACATAGCGAGGATTCAGAATTATAGACAAGCTGGTCATCAGATGGGAGCTTGGTTTATTTCTGTGTCTCTTCCCCCCACCCCACACACACACACACACACGCACACACACACGCACACACACACACACACACACACACACACACACCCCTTATCCCCCCCCACCCCTACCCCCTCCTCTCTCCCATTTGCTTCTCATCCAACTTATGTCTCATGTATTTATTTATTTATTTATTTTTTCTTCTTCTGCTGGAGCGCTCCAACAGAATGCCCGAGAACTCCATGTCCTTGAGAACGGTAGAACTTTTTTCTGTTTTAATAATTTTGATTGATTATTTATTTTGTCCTCATGTTTCGCTCGCTCGTGTTGTTTTTTGTTTGTTTTTTTTTTTAAATTATTTATTATCTTCCCTTCACATCATCATCGTGTGCATTATGATGGGGGCATAAGCAAAGAAATACAGAAAAACTGCAACACGCAGGACTTCAATAATGACAGCCACTTTGACAAAACACAAAGTACGTTTTTTAATTACCTGACTTTTTTAATGTTGTTGTCATCGCAGAGACAACATGCCTCCCCGCACAGGCACACACACACACACACACACACACACACACACACACACACACACACACTCTTTGTGATGTTCTTATTATGCTCTCATTTGAATGCTTACTCTCTGCAGGTAGTCCACCCTCGCTTCCCACTAACCAGCCCCTCCTATCCACACACACACACACGCACAAACACACACACACCTCCGTTACCTTGTTTCCCTGATGTTTAATTGCATTAAGAGACGTATCATCTCACATGCAGAGGGAGAATAAGGGAAAAAAGCGCATGTGAGCATAAGAGAGAGAGAAAGAGGGAGAGAGAGAGAGAAAGACGAGGTGTCATCGCGTTTTAAAAAACAGAATGAAGTAACACCTCGTCAGGCGGTCCCGTCTGATGCGCTTGACAGGCCTTGTGAACGTCGGGGGGGCGTTGGTTGGTGGGGGGGGGGGCAGGTGACGGGATGAACCGGGCCGGTCGGGCTGAGCTGAGCAGAGCTGAGTGGAGCCGAGCTGGTGCCAGAGCCCCTCGTCTGCTGCTGCTGCTGCTCCTCGGCTGGGCTGCACTGTTACTGTACCGCACATACGTCCGTCGCGCCGCCCGTCAACGCGAGTGACAGCCGTTTCGCCAGCAGCTTCCTCGCTGGGGCCCCCCCGCCAGGTCCCACAACAGGCACGTCAGCTCCGTCGCCCTCGCCCGCCAAATCAAGGAGCTGCGAGGTGTGGCCCTCCACATCAGGCGAAGGAGGAGTGGGGGGGTTGGGGGTGGAGGGGGAATAAGGGGGGGGGTGCAGTTGTGGTTGTTGGGAGGGAGGGGGTACAGTGACGCTAATGAATCTATTTCGCGTGTGCGCTCGCTTGTTTGTATAGTTTTTTTTTTTCCTCTGTTGCGTCTCTACCTTCTTCCTTTCTTCATCTGACAAAATGAAAAGCCTTGCTCGTTAATTTGAAAAACAACATTCAGCAACTTTCTTATCAAAAAGTGGGGGAGAACAGAGAGCAGCAGGGCGGACGTTTCCGTTTTCTTTTTCTTTCTTTCTTTCTTTCTTTCTTTCTTTCTTTCTTTCTTTCTTTCTTTCTCTATCTCTCTCTGTCTCTGTGTCTTCTCCACACAATTTTCTCGTTCGCTCCCTCGAAAAGTGTTGATGTGTATTGTCAGTCCGTCAAAGTTAAGATATTCATGTTGCAAGGTTGCAGTCACAAAACTGTCACTGTTGTTTCACCTACTATTCTGACAGCCAGGCTGATGACGATGATGTTGGTGTGGATGATGATGATGATGATGATGATAATGGTGATGATGGTGATGATGATGATGATGATGATGATGATAATGACAGCTCTGCTGACGGTAATATCCCTGATGAGCATCATGATGATGTTGCTGGCTGATGCTGGTGGTGGTTACACTGTAGTATGACAGTGCAGGCCCCCAGCATAAAGGCTGGCTGCCCATCTGCCTGATTAAAAAGCTCATCCTTATCTAGCCGTATTCGCTTACACACAGTCTGGACCAAAATAGGCAAAGCACGATAGGGCGAGAAAAAAAAAAAATAGAGAGAAAAGAGTTAGGGATGTGTAGCATGCTGATTTGGTTAGCGCAACACGATCATGTCCAAATAGACACTTTATGAAAAATGATGCGCTTCGTTCATTAAAAAGCTGTCCTGCCTAATGTCATCTATTGGCTTCTCTGATACAGTGAAGTGGAACTAAGGCCATTGGCTTTCCCCCCACCACCACCCCACAACCACCGCCATCGCCAGCACTTTGAATGCAAAGACAGCAGTATTGGATATTACACCTTGGAGCTGACGACGAGACAAAGCGCACGGAGGAAAGTAATGATCATATACAAATATCAATATGGAAAGGGGTCAATGCTAAAGAAGATGTATAGCTATTGATGTTTAAATAACAGTAGCGTCAGGGAATGAAAAAAAAAAAAAAACAAGGGAAGCATAATATATTTTCTTCTGAGCCTGAAATGGAGGGGAGAAAAAAAACAGTTAATCGAATATGCTCAAGAAGAAGAGGCATAGGGAATCATGCTCAGGGTAAGATAAAAAAAAAAGAAGCCACAAATGCTCTCAATGCCTTGTGAACAAAACCAGAAATAAATATATAATCAGTTAGCATTATGCAGGTTGGCAGTGAGAGGCATTATCTGCCTGCCGTTGCCTCCTCAAGAAAAAGAACATTTGACAGTGCAACTCCCCGATGGAAAAAAAAGGGAGAAAAGTTATGACTTCAAAAGTGTTTACTCCCCGTGTTTTTTTAATTTGTCTGGGCATATGCAGTTTATTTGCATTTCAAATGCGTGTATTTGAAGCAGGTGGTTTAAATGCCAAGATACGAATTGATGACAATCACCTCTACCACCAGCGTCAAGGGAACTGTGCTCACGGCTGACATTAAAACTAAACGAACAGCAGCTAAACAAACACATAGGGATATAACTCAGGACCTACAGACACACACACACACAGATACAGACACAGCACAAACACACACACACACACACACACACACACACACAGATACAGACACAGACAGACACAGACAGACACACACACACACACACACACACACACAGATACAGACACAGCACAAACACACACACACACACACACAGACATGCAGATGGATACACAATCTCCAGCACAGATCCACACACAGGCGCACACACAGGCACAGACATACACAAACACACATACAGCCACACAGACAGACTACCCCCCCCCCCACCACCACCACCCCCCCAACCTTCCTACTCCTCCACATCTCACGCCCCCACCACATCCGAGCCAGCCGCAACTCTTTAATATTCATGTACATTTAAATATCAGGGCATATAGAGATAGATCGACAGCTGCGTGTTTAAACAGACTGGGGCTCCGCAGTAAAAAGATAGAGGAAGATGAAGTAGAAGAGAAAAAAAACTGGAAAAATAAACACAGCAACGCTTTCGAAAAGATAAATCTACTCAGCCATGAACGCCATAGCCCCACTGCCATCCACCCCACCACACCCCCCCCCACCCCACCCCCCTACACCCGCTTGGCGACCCCCCCCTTACTGTCGTTGCCATGCCTCCATATTCATTTCTGTAATTTACAGTAAATCCAATAGCTGTCAATCACGAATTAAAAACTCCAGAATTTACAACAGGAGGAAACAGCTGCTTCTACATTTACAGCAAGACCACTCTAAAATATTAAAGACGTGTCACTGAGCGCTGGGCGGCCCCGCGTCTGCGGCCATCTGTTTTCTATTAAAACATTACACCGAAAAACGCGGCTATTTCCATGCTTTTAGATCAGTGCAGGAAAGCAGGGTTGACAGTTAAGCCCACCGTCGCGATTACATTTTATTCACAGCCCCCTTACTGAGTGTCAGAGAGGTAAAAAAAATAGAGGAGGAAAAGGGGGGGGGGTGAAAAAAAGGAAAATCACCAGCAAGGGAACACCAAGGTCACATGTTAGGTGACCCAGACGAGTTGTTGATGGATCTTGGTGAGAGGGCCAGGCACATTCTGTATATCAAACATAACAACCTGATATCTTCTCCTCATGTGTCTGTCTCAGGCTCTGTGTGAGGCTGCTGTGGACATTGAAGGCACATTGGAAGTGAGTCCATGACATCTGAGGCTCCAGTGTGCCTGCTTAGAGTATTGAAGTGCTGCCTGTGTGTGTGTGGGTGTGTGTGTGTGTGTGTGTGTGTCTGTGTGTGTGTGTGTGTGTGTGTGTGGTGTGTGTGTGTGTGCGCACATGTGTGTGTGTGTTTATAAAAGTGTGTGTGAGGGAGAGAGAGAGAGAGAGTGGGGGAGAGAAAAAATAGAGAAGGAAGACAGCCTGGCTTCTGAAAAAGACATGCCAAAATATTCAGTTACAGCGGCATCGGCTGTAAGAATTATGGTCAGTGTCAAAGGTAAACAATTACAACATCGTGAGTCACTTTTTGGAGCGAGGGCAAAGGAAGATCATTTCTCCATCTTTAATAGGTAATTTCCTTTGTCTTCGGAGTGCTATTTCACATGTTGCCTTCCACCGGGTGGTCCAGTGAAAGAAAAAAAAAAAAAAAAAAAAGAAGTCTTGGCTTGGACCTCAGTATCAACATTCAGTCAAATGTAGCATTCAGAGGGGAGCCGAACACCACGCGGTTAGTGCAGTGTGTGAGGAGGAAGAACATATTTGGCTAATTTGGTGGTGCATTGATGAGTTTTTTTCTCTCTCTCTCTCTCTCTCTCTCTCTCTTCTCTCTCTCGCTCTCTCTGTTTGTCTGCTGGCCAGACAAAAAGAGCAAAACAATGCGAAAAACAACAAAGGAAGGAAACATTTTTTGTCGTCTCACTTTTTAATTTCTCAAGTTTTTGTTGGGAAGTGCAAAGAGCTTTGCATACATCAGGGGGCTCTGATGTCATCGCTTTTGTGTGAATCATTAGGATATCAGCGTACCGCCAGTGACAGAGACTCTGATTAACAAGCTCTCTGTTTTTTTTTCTTCTCCTTTGTTTTTTTCCCTCCCTTAAATGAGAACTCCTGCTGCTCAAAGCGACATCTTCCCCCGTCTCTCTCTCTTTCACTCTCTCCCTCTCTCTCTCTCTCTCTCTCTGCCTCTTGCCTGCTCGCTCTCCTCTTGTCTCTTGTCTCATGTCTCCCTCATCCTCCTCTCCTCCCTGTCGAAGATGGCAGGAGTCACAGGTGTGTGGCAATAATTACACATACACTCACAGAAATAATGCCATTTCCCTCCATTTAATAAGTTAGCAGTAAAATGCAAACGGGAGCCTGAGAGGAAGAAGAAGAACGGGGGATGGGGAGGTGGGGGGGGGCTGGAGGGGTTTAAATCTTATCTGATATCCTGCTCGCCTAACTTAATCATATGGCTCTTAAGAACAGGACATGGGCAGCTGGGTCTGGCTAATATGCATGCAATATGTGTGTAAAACGATATGCTTTAATTTTGAGCCCACTTTAACCAGCAACAAAATCTGTTTATACGCAGACATTTAAAAAGAGAAAACGGGGTGGGGGAAAAGAAAACAGCCAACCTGTTAACTCTATCCCTGCCATCTACAAATGACTGTCCTTTGGTCCCGTTTTTTTCTATTTGTGTGAGCATGTGTTTGTGTGGGTGTAAGAGCTTTCGGGAGGCATTGAGAAAGAATTTCTAAAATGGTATTAATTAAAATAATTTGTCAGGCATGGCATCAATTGTATCAAATGTAGCATTCATTAAAAACACATCAAATAGCCTTTAAAAAGAGGGAGAAAAAAACGTGGCATTAGGGACTGAATACATTGCTAGACAGTTACACAGACACTTTGTGTTAAAATCAGACTTTGCTGCCATCAAAACAGTTCATTTAAGGCTAGATTAAGGTTTTCTCTGTATCTTAAATGTATAACTGTATCTTAAGTGCAACTTATCGTGTAGATCTATAAAGGTTTCTAAGAAGGTATGGTAGGTTTTTCTCAAACAGAAAGGAAATGTTTTTTTTTTTTTAGAAATAAACAATGTGTAGCCTACCTATCATAACAAAGTGACTGACACATAACTATCAAGAAGTCTAGGATTTAACTCGTCCTCTAGGATTTTTAATGTTGTTTCCTGTGCCTCTACACATGAACAGAAATAATAACAATAATAAAAAAAATCTGGTTACATCCAGGATTCTTT
Organism: Setipinna tenuifilis; assembly: GCA_030347295.1. Taxonomy (NCBI): domain Eukaryota; kingdom Metazoa; phylum Chordata; class Actinopteri; order Clupeiformes; family Engraulidae; genus Setipinna; species Setipinna tenuifilis. Next base: position 11,598,611 of record CM059280.1, on the reverse strand, counting down.
GAGAGATAGATCTGGTCATGTGGTCAGTCGGAAAAATTAATCTAACGTCCCCCATGTACATGTATGGTGTGGCCTGGCCCTCGGCCTTCTGTGTGTGTTTAAAGCGTGGACTGATCCGCAGCCCACACAGTCAGGCTTTTGTATTGCCCGTTGTGATCTTCGAAGTCCCCTCGGTGGAGCTCAGTAAGTGTGTGGAGATAAAGCTCTTTTCCTGGGT
>CM059280.1:11568394-11593394 GCA_030347295.1 Setipinna tenuifilis | reverse complement strand
TGTGTGTGTGTGTGTGTATGTGTCTGTGTCTGTGTCTGTGTGTGTGTGTGTGTTTGGGATGGGGTGGTGTGTGTGTGTGTGTGTGTGTGTGTGTGTGTGTGGGGGTGTACCACAGCCTCATTTTATAACCTTCTGATGCTGTATTTGGAATTTTTCCCTATTTGCCTTTGATTTTTTTTCTTCTTTCTTTTTGAAACTCTTTATTTGCACATGCCTCTGATATCCGGCCCTGAATCTATTCCATGCGAACGGACACAATTGCCCAAAGATTACTCATTTTTGGCTTTGGGGCCGAGTTATTGAACCAGATATAGTCACATCTTGTTTCCTGTGAGTTTTTATTTATTTATTTATTTTTAACTTCCGTTTTACTCCAGGCCTAATTTATCATGTATAGATTTGTGCCAGGTATGAGCGATTGAAACGCAACTGTAGTGTAAGATAGGTGTGGAGTGACTCCTTCCTCTGCTCTCTTGTCTGTGCACTTCTCAATCTGGGCCTGCACACATCCATAATCACTGACTGACTTTTCCCTGATTGACAGTTAGCAAAATGCTTGAGGATGTGTCAGTGTGTTTGTCTATGTGTGTGTGTGTGTGTCTATGCGGATGTTACTGATTGTGTTATCCTGTGTGTGTGTGTGTGTGTGTGTGTGTGTGTGTCTGTGTGTCTTTGTGTGTGTATGTGGACGTGTGTGATTGTGTTTCCTGTGTGTGTGTAAGTGTGCATATGTGTGTAGGTGTGTGTGTGTGTGTGTATATGTAGGTGTGTGTGTATGTGTTTGAAGATATATGTGATTGTGTTCTTGTGTGAGTGTACGACTCTGTGTGTGTGTGTGTGAGAGAGAGAGCGTGTGTGGCTGGGTGCGTGCGTGTGTGTGTGTGTGTGTGTGTGTGAACCTAGCACCCCCCTCCCTCACTCACGGCGCTTGTTGTGCTTGACATTCTGTCGATATCGCTCCACCCAAACACTGGGCCGTTTGATCGGCCTCTGGGCAGGCGGGCTTTGCGGCGGCGAGGCTCTGTTTGTTCAGCGATACACAGACGTGCCACTGAGCTGTGTTTCCCTCCACGCCGCCTTTAAAAAGAGAGAGGCTCTCCCTCTCTCCCTCTCTAACTCTCTCCCTCGGTCCCTCTCTCTCTCTCCCTCTACCTCTCTCCCTCCCTATCTCTCTCCCTCTCTAACTCTCTCCCTCTCTCCCTCTCTCCCTCTCTCCCTCTCTCACTCTCTCACTCTCTGTCTCTCCCTCCCTATCTCTCTCCTTCTCTCCCTCTTTCGCTTTCTCCCTCTCTCTCTCTCTCCCTATCTCCCTCTCTCTCTCTCTCTCTCTCCCTCTATCCCTCTCTCCCTCTCTCTCCCTCTCTCTCTCCCTAAGCGACGCCACCCAGCGCACTCGTTGCTGTCCCCTGCCGATAACCCCCGGCGTGAACCGCCAGCGCTGCCTCTCCCCTACCACTGCTTCACACGCGCACGCAAAGGGTGTGTGTGTTTGTGTGTGTGTGTGTGTGTGTGTGTGTGTGTGTGTATGTACTCTCTCTCTCTCTCTCACACACATACACACACACACACACACACACACAGAAGAGCATAATCACACACATCCTCATACATGCACACACACACATACACCCACTCACAAACAAGAGCACACACACACACACACATTCACACAGAAAAGCACAGTCACACACATCTTCACAGACATGCATGCACACACACCCACTCACATACAAGAGCACCCCCCCACACACCCACCCACACACACACACACACACACACACACATACGGCAGCATTGCCTCACTGTCCTGGTCATGGGAGCTGAGTGGAGCTACAGTCTACTGTTAAAGAGAATACCTCAGGTTGGACTCTGTCAGACCTCATTAATCACACAATGAAATAAAAGGAGATGAGGGCTCTCTGTAACACACACACACACCAAACACACACGCACACACACACACACAGACGCACAGACGCACAGACGCACACACACACACACACACAAACACTCTCTTTCCCTCTTCCTCTCACTCTTCCTTTCTCTTTCTCTCTCTCTCTCTGTCTACCACTCTCTCACTCTCTCTCTTCCTCTCACTCTTCCTTTCTCTCTCTCTCTCTCTCTCTTTCCGTCCACCACTCTCTCACTCTCTCACTCTCTCTCTTTGTCTGCCTTCATATTTCATTGTTTTTTAGCCCCCGTCTCGTATTTATTTATCGATCTGCAGTCCGGCTGGTTATCTTTGCATGGCGGGCAGTTATAGATGAATACACAAAGCCTTTCATTTGAACAAGAGATCATTGTGCTCTCCGTCCTCCCACGCTCCCTTGCAGCTGAGGCGGGAAGAGGAGAGGAAAAGGGGGGGTTGGGGGGGTGAGGGGTGAGGGGCGGTGGGGTTGGGGGGGTGGGGTGCGCGGCTTTTTAACAAACGCCGTGATTTCCTGTCATCCCCAAGCAGCCGCCATCGAGCGCGGAGAAAAAACAAACGTGGGAGTTGTTTCTGATAACATAAAAATATTATCCTGCTTCTGTTGTTGACCACAGCGGCACTTCGGAGAATAGCCATTCCTGCTGTAAGCAAGGGGCTCTTAGAAAGCAGCCCCTCATCTCTCATACACACACACAAACACATGCACACACATGCACACGCACACACACACACACACACACACACACACACACACACACACACACACACAAACAAACAGAACCACACACACACAGACACACACACACAGACATACACATGTACTCAGACAGTGGTCAGTGTGCTATGAAGTATGTGAGTCCATTTACAAGACATGACTCTGTGGTGTGATTCAAGTAAACCTCTCCCATCTAGTTGCCTTTTGAGACTCAGAGCTGTGGAGGGTGGGTGTGTGTGTGTGTGTGTGTGAGGGGGGGTTGCGGTGGTGGGTGTTGGTAGCAGTTGTGACTGTAACGTCCAGGTCTGTCATGACGGCTCGGTTCAGGGCAGTATCAAGGTGCCGCGGCGGACAGATTGTGTGAAAGAGTTTGGACAGGATTGCGTGGCGGGGTGACAGTATGGTCACAAAATAGATAGCAGAAGGTGCTCCCCAGGATCACACCGGGGCCAAGAATGCTGGGACGGCTCCCCAGGGTGTCGGAGGACCTCAGAGATCAAACGAAGCAGCAGGCAAACACACAAGAGAGCGCGCGAGAGAGAGAGACGGAGAGAGAGACAGAGGGAGACCGAGACAGAGGGATACAGTAGAGAGAGAGACAGACACAGACACAGAGACACAGAGAGAGAGACAGAGCGAGAAAAACAGAAGAGAGAGAGAAGAGCGAGAGGGAGAGCGAGAGCGAGGGAGGTGCAGGGGAAAAAGGGAAGGATTTCTCTCGCTGTGCACAAGTGTGGAGTGATTGTGCCCGCACTCGTCTCTCATCCCTCCATTCTCTGAGGAACCCTTGGGCCAGAGGCCTCTGGTTCCCACAGCCTGCCGCTGTGAAGAAAAGGTGCATAATTACTCTTAAGAAGGTAATAGTGTCAATTTAATGCCCCTCTCTCCACATCTCTCACTCTGGGGAACAAAGAGCTCTCTAAGGCAGCCTTGACAGCTGTCCTCCACGGCCTGCACTCCCACCAGCAAGGCTTTCAGCGAGACGATCAGCCCAACGAGGGAGCGAGGGAGAGGGGACAGAGAGAGGAGGCAGAGAGAAGCCAGTTGTAGCTATCAAAAAGACATCTCTTGTTACAGTTTTGCTTTATTTTCGCATCAAATACACTGTTCTTTTTCCGCGTTCTTTTGTAGCTGTGGAAAGTTCACCCTGCCAGTATAAAGCACACATACTCACACACACACACATTTACTTCTCTCTCTCTCTCTCTTTCACCCACACATACAAAAACACACACACATACACACACACACACACACACTCTCTCTTTCCCTCTCCCTCGTCTTGAAGTCAAGAGACGTCTCCTTATTGGAAAATCTTTCAATAAATCAATGTGACTTTAAACACATTTCCCCCGTGACATCCCTGACCTGATAAGAACTGAGCTAATCTCTTTTGAGGCTGTCGGAGTGCTTTGAACAAAATCTAGTTCGCATCTATCAGCAAGGTTATTTGTCAATGACTTATAATCCCAGGTAAATTTCACTGGTTTTATATTAGAAACGGCTAATGGTTCTCATGTCTGAAGTTTCTCAGGCTTGGGAAAAAGAGGGGAGATTGAAGTGGAACAAAAGGAATGTTATGGATCGGCCTGCCAAAACACAAAGGGAGTAGAAAGTGAACAAAACAGGATAATTGTGGGGGTAACTGTGGAATTTCAAGCAGAACAGAAAGTGTACCTATTACTTCCTTATCATTTTCTATCAGTTATTACTTCCACAGTCTTATTGTTGTCACTCTGATTAAATTCGGGATTCGGATACAATATTAATTCCTAACTCTGCGACTCAACAGTGACCTAAACTATTCATACACTTTGAATAATACCATCCCGAGTAGTAACAGAAGCACTGCAGATGTTAAACAGTAAGCAGCAGCAGCACTACAAATATTATACAACTTTTATGAAATAATTGTAGCAATTCATCTTTTTCTAAACCCATTTTTATGTTAAAAAACACTGCTGTTTCTCACTCCTGCCGTTTAGATGAGTTGTTGTTGTGGGACATGGGCTTTTCCGCACTGGTTTTTATTTCATCTTTTGAGACGTGAAAAGGAGACATTCTCGTTAATCTGCTGAAAGGGAGGAGTATGATGTATGTAAGGCTTAATATCACTTAAGCCCCTCTTGATGGCCATACAGTGGGGGCTGTGAACCACTCCCTTCTCTTCTTTCTCCCCTTGTCCTTTTCTAACAGCACATATACCTTTAACAACAATCACTTCGCCCGCAAGCAGACGCCTCTTATGTATTCTAATTTCCTGCAACAGGCAACAAGCAGGCTGAGATTGAGAGCAATAAGACTTGACCTACTTGGTAATTTATGAAGACTCAATTAGAGGAGTACACAAAGTAATGATTCTCCAGAATGCATGTGTCCGGTACATTGTGTGCGTGTTCTGTCCGTGGGTATTAGAACATCGCTTGCAGGATTCATAAACAGGGGTTCGGGGATGAATAATTGATACCTGAAGATTTGCGTTTTGACACCAGCGCAAGAAAGCTTCGCCTATTTTATTTATCAAGTGGGCTGAGACGCCCCCTCCCCTGTTCTCCTCCTACACATTTCATAAATAAGACACAGCAAAGAAGAGCAGAGCTTTAAATTGATACGTTGCCTTTTTCCTTCATATCGGGACACATCCCCACAGATGTATCAAGAGTGACGACTCCCTGCACTCACACGTTGTTCCTCTACCCCTCTCTCTTTTTTCCTTTCTTTCTCTTCCCCTCTCTCTTCTTTTTTTTCACTTTTCGTTTTTTTTTTTTTGTGAGAGTCAAGAAGCTCTTTTTTATATCTACTCCCTTGAATGGATTTCCCTTGTCTGCGCAAGGCAGCATGGAAAACTCATGCCATATCTGTCAGCTCCGAATGGAGCCTTGGTCTCTGAAGAGCATTTCTTGATCTCATGCAAGTGTTTATGGTTGTGTCAAATGAAAGGGGACTTGCCGTAAGTGCTTACCCGGACACATAAATAGTTTGACATTTTGTTCTCTAACAACGTCTTACTTCTGCTGGTGCAGTAAATAAGGGAAGCTAAACAATGGCACAGTTTGCAATCAGAATGCAGATCTGAATATGTGATTTGTTACAAAGGCATGTTTCATTTCGTTTCATCTGTTCTCTGTACATTTTTCGCTTAAGGACATCAGACATTCTTTATTTTCGTAGCGTTACTGATTTCATGTGTGCTCAGGACAAAGAATTGTCTTTGCTGCACATTTTTTTATTTCAACAGGGCCTGTATTGCATGTGTGTACAGTATGACTGAGTGTTGGCATGCATGTGTGTGGGTGTGTGTTTGAGAGGCAAAGAGAGTGTGCTTTGAGCTACGCTATGAGCACATATAGATGTGATTAAGTTCTGTTCCAGGCAGGTAGAATAAAACATTAGTATGTGACAGAAGCCTATTTGCCCTGCTTCCCTCCCTCCCTCCCTCCTCCCTTTCTCCTACTCTCACTCACTCACTTAGGAACTTGGGCACTTACAAGTACACACTCTTATGCTACATACCTCCAGCACTCTGTAATGTGTGATATAATTCCACGTGTATCCCATTCTCCCACACGGAGGCTGCGAATGTAAAACCAAAGTGTGGAAAAGGAAGGAAGCGCTCCAGAGGGGTGGCTGAACCCTCAGACAAAAGACCAAGGAGAGTGTCATGGCCGTTGACAACCTCACAGAAAGGAGGGAAGAAGCAGGCGTTAAAATGGGCCTGGCTGGTTGGGGGAAGGGGGGGTTGTGGGGAGGGGGGGGTGCGTAGCTGGACTGCCGGAGAGAAATGAATGAATGTTGTATGTACACTTAAGTTGCGTTGTTAATTTTATGCGCAGAAAGAATAATGGGTCCCCATTGCCAATAGCACTTACTCCTTTTAACTCTACTTTGTGCTTGTTTTTTTATGTTCTTTGTATATATGCCTCCCGTTTCTGCTGTGGATTTCTGAGGTAATCCCATGCCAATGGTGTAATTATATCCATTTAAAGAATGCTATTAGATGTATGTGAAGGCGTATTCGAAGATATAAGTAGGAGGTCTAAGGAGAGAGAGAGGGAGAGGGAGAGAGAGAGAGAGAGAGATAGAGAGAAATAGAGAGAAACAAAAAGAAAGACAGAGAGAGAGGGGGAGGGAGAGAAACCAAGAGAGAAATAGAAAGAGAAAAAGAGAGAGAGACAGAGAGAGAGGGGGAGGGAGACAGAGAGAGAGACAGAGAGAGGGAAAACAAAGGAGAGAGAAAGGATGAACAGAAAGCGAGATAGAAATAGAGAAAAAGCGAAAGACAGAGAGAGAGAGAGAGAGAGAGGTGTAGCATGGCTGAGGGCTGAGGAGCAGGCCTGGTAGGCATGTGGCAGGAGGGGTGGTGAGACTGAGGTGATGGAGGCAAGGCTCTCCCGCGAGGCCCTCTCATCTCTGCTAATTATCCACTCTGGAAGCTGTGGTTGGAGGGGATCCTCTGAGACCGTGTCTATAAAAACAGCATCCTTATTTTTTCCTTTTTTTTTTTGGTACCTAAAATGATGGCGGGCCATGGTTAGGAAAACACAGAACAAACACCTGCACACTGTTCATTTCAGAAAAGCATCTTTTTTAATAAAGTGTTTCCGGTCCTGAGACCTTTATCGGGTTATCGGACATCTCCAACGCACCTATTAATATAGAGGTGTGCAAAAAAAATGTAAATTGTATTTCCTTTTGGCCACAATCACAAACCATGGCAGCAGCATTAGACATCCCACTTCTCAGCGACGACTTACACCACCTACCCTCGACGTTCACGGCCGTGTGAGAGCAGAGTCCATATCGAAAGCTGGAGGACCTCCTCTGACCCCTCCTCTGCGCAAAAAACATCTGGACGGAGCTGGCAAAAATGTAGCTCGCTGTCCTGTTGCCCATATGCAAGGGGGGGAGAGTGCAAGAGAGAACTGGAAAGAAACGTAAAGAAGAATCTATTCATAAATAGCGCTCTCTTAATTGAGACCCAGTAAGAGTAAGTAGCAGATGTTAGACCGGGAACTGTTGAATCATTGGAGACTGGCAGCGAAATCACATTTAAAAAAAAAAAAATCAGCCAGGTGGTTGTGATTTTCCATCACACTGCCTCACCACGATGTTGGAGTTTGAGGAGAGGGAGGTGGAGAGGGGTAGGGAGGGTGATGGTGGGTGATGGTGGGGTGTGTGTGACTGAAAAGATTAACCTAAAGACAAGACCTGTGTTCTAAGTCTCTAAGACAGAAAGATGCTTTAATGATTCTTTATTTATTCCCCCTTTTTTGTATACTATTTTGTGCCTCTTTTCATTTGAGGTATTAATGTAGGACAGCTATTGTGGGTTGCTGAATCCTTTGGTGTGAGTGTAAAAATCGTGGTAATAATCTCCCCTTAGAGGATTCTGACTTCTAGTGTTGACTACTTTTTAAAGACTTGTGATTTCGCGTTTCTTTTTCGCCTCGTTCCCAGGAGTATAGCAGTCCTATCGCTCCCCGCCTTGTTTTCTCTCATCTCAGTCCAAATGAATGCAGAGTTAGTCAAAGCTTGCCTCCATCACTTGTCACTGGCAGCACAGAAAAGCTCAAGTCAGCCCCCCACCTCCCTACCCCATGTTATTCTCTCTCTCTCTTTCTCTCTCTCTCTCACTGTTTCTCTCACTATATCTTTCTTTCTCTCTGTCTCTGTCTCTGTCTCTCTTTCTCTCTCTCTCTCTCTCTCTCTCTCTCTCTCTCTCTCTCTCTCTCTCTCTCCAATGTATGTTAGTGTGTTAAAGTGCTTCTGGCTGGCTTGTTGGTAGAGAGCTGTGGTGAAGGGAGGGTAAGGGTCTTCTCCCCTGGCTGTCTCCCTCGCTAAGGTGTTGAGTGGATGGCAGGTGATCTCTGCGATCGGCAGCAGCAGCAGCAACCCCCCCCACCACTCCACCCACACACCCCCACCCCCCCTCATCTGAGCCTTCTGGGGGGACCCGGGGAGGAAGTAACACTGACAGGTCCCATTGAAGAGGATTAAAGACATCGTGTCTCTTTCTATTCTCCTCTTCCTCTCACTGTGTCTCTCTGTCTGCCTCACTGTCTCTCTCTCTCTCTCACACACACACACACACACACACACACACACACACACACACACACACACACGTACACATACAAACACAGCATACTATTCACTGTCTTTTCATCTCCTCCTGCTCTCTTTTTGCTGTCTGTATCACTCGCCCGATCTGCAAAGTGACAGACAGCGTCGCCCTTTGGGAGCTCTGAGGGGACCCCTGTGTCTGGGCCCAGCGCGACCGAGCGACCGAGGCCCCCACGCTTGCATTTTCGCTATGCTCCGGCATCCTCCGCGGCCCCCACTGTACCACAACGCTACGCGGCGACGCCACACCAAATTAGTAAGCGGATACGACGGTGGCGGTGGCGACGGGCGGTGCGGCACGGCTCGTGCGAATAATACTCTCCGTGCTCTCCGCCGGGACCGGGGCTCCCAGATTAGAGCACACAATTAATACAAGACATGCTAGCAAGAAAAGGAATTGCTGAATATCATTAGACTGTCTGAGGCACTGAGACTCTCAGGCCCCAGTACATACGTGTGTGTGTGTGTGCGTGTGTGTGTGTGTGTGTGTGTGCGTGCATATGTGTGTGTGTGTACATGTGCACATGCATGTGTATGTGTGTGTGTTAGCTTGATGAACTACTGGTGTGGGGACAGATAGTATAATGAAGCCTGTAGTGTTTTTTGACAGGTGATATTTAGTTGTGAGTGCGCCACCCCCTGCATGCGACTTTCCAACGTTCATTTTTATTCCGCCACAAGCGAATGAGAAAACATATTGCTAAAGCCTCTTGTCATCGGCGGGTGAGTTTGGCCTATTTAAGCAGGGACCGGCACTGCTCGCTGCTCGCTCTCGCTCACCCCACGTAGAGCTGAGAGAAATAAAAAGCATGATTCATACTCAAATGAGCCCCGATGAACAAAAAATGACCTCATCTCTTCCTGTTGTCAAACAAAAGCGTCTTTTTTAAAATGGAGGGAGGAGGGAGGGTGAGAGCAGAAGAATTTAGAACACTGTACAGGCCAAAGCCTCATCACACACACACACAAAAAAAAAACTAAAAATCAGGAACCATTGAAGAGAAAACAGACAATGGCAGACAACTTCTTTCTTTCTTTTTTAAACAACAGCCTTGATTCAACCTTGTTAGCTGTGGAGAAGTGGTAATCGTCTCTTAATGATTTTTCTCCCTTTTTTTTTTTTTTTAAACGTCAGACTTCAGCTTCTGCTGGGGCTGCGAGAGTGTCACAGTCATTTAAGACGTGGCCTTTTTTCCCTCCCTGGGCACATTCCATCGCCATTATGTTACATTGTTGCTGAATAAAGGCTGGTATTATGTTCCCACAGTAAAGGGCAGAAGTGGCCTGAGTTTTTATCTGCTGAACGAATCAATCAGGATTATGTCAGTTGAAAAGAATCACAGACAGCAGTCGCCAGCAAACCAAGGGGGCTGTGTGTGTGTGTGTGTGTGTGTGTGTGTATGTGTGTAAGTGTGTAATTTGTGAGTCCGTCAGTGTGTACTTTAGTGTATGCCTGCGTGTGTGTGTGTGTGTGTGCGTGTGTGTGTGTGTCTGTGTGTCAGTGTACGAGAGAGACAGAGACAAAAAAAAAGGCCGGCAGGGTATTCCATTTTTTTTAAACGTATTTATCGGTCACGAATATGATGTGGTGACTGAAGTGTAATTTTTTTGCTGTCTTCCCTCTCCCTTTCTCTCTCTCCTCTTCTCTCTCTCTCTCTCTCTCTCTCCTTCTCTCTTCTTCTCTCTCTTTCTCTCTCTCTCCGTCTCTTCTCTCCTCTCTCTCCCCTTTTCTCTTCCTCTATCTATCTCTCCGGGAGGATTCTAAGGGGCGCTAATTATCATTTCAGCAGAAATGATTAGGAGATCAAATGGAGATCGAATGCCATTTCCTTCCATTAATGCGGGGGGTTTAGTGCGTCTGTCATGGCGTGGCCGTCGCCAGGGCCTGTGGGAAAAGGAGAGAGGGAAGAATGGAACAGGGGCTTAAGAGAGGAGACCAGGGCGGGGCTTGGCAGAGGGGGCGCTGGGCCCTATTCATCATGGTACGCCAGAGAGAGAGAGAGAGAGAGAGAGAGAGAGAGAGAGAGGGAGAGAGAGAGGGCATTGAGGAGCATGGTTAAGAAGAGGAAGAAGAGAGGGAGAGCAGAGGTGCGACAGGGGAGAGGAGGGCAGACATGAGGAGTGAGCCGGAGGGCGATGGACAGAGAAGGGGGAGGGATAGAGAGAGAAAGAGAGAGAGAGAGGAGAGAGAGGGAGAAAGGGGGGGAGAAAGGGAGGGAGAGATAGTTAGAGGGAAATGTATGAATGTAGTGACACGGTGGGCTGTGTAGTACATCAGCACTGGTTGTTGTGAATACAGTTGTTATACAGGAAAGCCTCTGCTGGACTGTACATACAGAAATAAAGGCAAAAGTTCTACAGACATTTATTTTCATTCAGAGACAGGGAGAGAGAGTGAGAGAAAGGACGAAAGAAACAGACAGAGACAGAGAGAGATAAAGAAATAGAGAGACAGAGAGTGAGAAAGAGGGAGAGGGTCAACATAAGGCAGGGCCATGAGGGTAACATAAGAAGAGAAAATTGAAATGGGGGGGTTGGGGGGTGGGGGTCATATGGTCAAGTCTGGACCCCCACTGTAAATCTCCACCTATAGGTTCACACGTCACATAACCCTCACACTCTGGGGTCAAGTCCCTGCCACACTCGTTCCAAAGCACTTAAGACAGACACACAGCGACCCCCAGTTCTTAAGATTCCCACAAGTATACACACACTCTCTCAGTCAGCCTGCTGCAGTAGCCATTATGACTGCTGTCTCTTGGGCAGAAATCACTCTTGCCATTTCGCTGTATTCGGGATAAGTTGTTTGGAAGCCGTTAGATATTTTGAAAAATATTGACACCATAAATAAAAGAGGCAGAGATGGGGGGGATCACAAGTGCTTAGCCATTTTCATATTCGTATTTATGTGTTGCAAAAAAGGTAATAGATCAAGCACAGTCCATTATTCTCTTATAAGATCATTAGCAAATATAATTAGATATGAAAGTAAAGTCATTTGGAGAAGAGAGGAGAGAAAGTGCTATCAGGCACACAAGACAGATTGCTGCATCAGTGTTTGGGTTTAAATTGCTCAGTGGAGGTATTATCTGCGTGGAAATCTTTTTTGCCCCAGAAATAGAGTTTGGGAAGAACGTCAGACAGCTTGCTCAAGTAAGTCTGTCATCTTCTCAAGACCACTTTATTTTCTTCCCCCCATTTTTTTTTTTCTTTCAGTCGTGTGTCATAGATGAGGGTTTTGTGTTGTGGAGAATTTGAAATGTGGTGCTGTGCAGCGCATCTGATATTTAGTTATGGAGCTGTTGACATCGGTGCTGTGAGTTCATACAGTATCTGCACCACAGCACTGATACTAGGTTGCGGTTGCTTGTATGTCTACCTTTAGTGATTTTGTTCACCGGTTCTGCTTCACCTGGCAGCGGGGGGATAAAGTTGTTTTATCAGAGCTTGTTTCCTTTATTTGGCATCTCTAGTTATATGTGTAAGCCGCTAAAGGAAAAGCCAGGTTTGTTCTCCTGTGCTAGATACCAGAGGGGAATAAGAGAAGAGGGATCTTTTAAAAAAAACTGTGCCACATGTACAACTTTGTCTCTTGATATTTTTTTTCCTCCCTCCCTTTTCGTACACCTCATGGAGTCAGCCAGTCATCTGAAGTTGGGGGTGGGGGGGGGGTGGGATGTGAACCCACACAACCACGAACACAACAATCGTCTGTGTCTCGACTTCTCGAAACGTGGCCGTTTTTCTTGTTTCGCTTTGAGGGAGGGGTGGGGGTGGTGAATGCGGATTCTTCTAGTCTTTGTGAATCACAGCAAATGGTATTCATAAACATCCTGTATTCATTAAAACCTTCTAAAAATATGATTTGGGTGCACTTCCTCACACTCAGCCGCTGGAGTGAGTGTGTGTGTGTGTGTGTGTGTGTGTGTGTGTGTGTGTGTGTGTGTGTGTGAGAGTGTGTGTGTGCGTGTGTGTGTGTGTGTATGTGTGTCAGTGTGTGTGTGTGTGTGTGTGTGTGTGAGAGAGAGAGTATGAGTGTATGTGTGTCAGTGTGTGTGTGTGTGTGTGTGTGTACACTGTCTTATATTTACATATTTATAAATACTGGGCTGTACAATGAGGCCTACCTTTGCCAAAAACAACACTTCTCCAGCCGTGCCGGATGCCTGCGAGAGAACAAAGAGCTGAGAGGCACCTACCATCGCGGCTGCGCTCGCTGAGATCTCGCCGAGAGATCACGAGATGAGTGGAAGGCAGACAAATAAAGTCTCTCGTCTATATCATAACCAAAGCGGGCTGTTGCACCAGACACTGGGCCCTCCTGCGCAGGGCACGATAAAAAAAGAAGAAGCAGAAAAAAGACAGACCAGACCAGTGCGCCTCGAAAATATATGTAGCTCCCCCACTTCCTGAGATTTATAATACACTGTCAAGACATTTCTAAACCGCCTGTCCTTCAAGACCAGTTCACATGAGTTCATGCATGCTAGATTGTTGAGTCAAATATCTAACATATATGACTTATTTTAAAAGGGTTTAACACCTACAGTATCCTGAAGAACATTTTTAACATACTAGCACCCAATGAATGCAGAGCTAAATATGTACTAACACTAGCTTGGTGGGGGTGGTGGTGGGGGGGTTGGCGCTTTTTGAGGAGGGCAGAAAGAGATGACGAATGATCGCTTCCCCTTCCACAGTGGATTTATCTGCGGCAAATTTGCTGCATGGGATGCTAAAGAAGCCATTTTGCCTTCATATATTGTGCAAAATGTCAGGTTGTAGACCCCCAGACACACCAGCATATCCCTCAGCGTCTTGGCCCTAGTTAGCAAAGCCTTGTGTTAGCCCATTGTTCTGTCCGCCTCTTCATTTATCCATTCTGTTAAGCATGACACATGTATTAACATAAGATGGATCCCGGAGCTATGAGTCCTCTTACCATATGTCTTGTATTAGTTTCCAGGGCCTCTCGCAGCCTAATGCTCTTTCTATACGTGCACTACCCATGCTGACCAGTAGAGGGGAGAAAAAAAAACCCTCTGTGTGCTATAAGTCGTCGTTGTATCCTGGGCTTTAGTACTGCACCTTGCCTTGGGGAACCATACCAAATATGTCTTGTAGCAGCATGCTCGTTAATATTAATTCATGCGATTAATGACGGATAAATGGAGTTCTGACCTTTCTCTAGGATCCGATGCTCAGACGAGTACATCACTCAGCCTGTAATTCTGTGCGTGGGCTATTTGATGGCTAAAGCATGGCAACCTCTGCGATTCGAAGGGCAAAACATGTTTAGATTGGCAGGGTGTTTCTTGGATGATGCTGGTGGAATGCAACATATGTGCTTTTCTCTCTTGGGTTGCAAAAGCTACTGGTGCCGTTGGGAAATCACACAAGCCTACTTGGAAAAAAAATAGAACTCTATAAAACCTGTAAAGTTGGCCTGATCTCTCAACCACAGTGGCAGTTGTTTGGGGAGCAGAGAAGGCGCCCTTAAATAATGGCATTCCAGGTGGCTCAGTTAATGAAGAGTGAAAATCAAATATGGGGCTTAATCTGTAACTCATTACTGAAAGTTTCTTTAAGAAGAACTCACAAAAAGGAAGCACTCTTGGGAGATGAGGCACTCTAAAAGCTGGGGGAAATCAATATATTATTATTAGTAATACCACATATTATTTTCATTAATGTTTAATAATCTCTGCAGAAAGAAAATGTGGTACGCACGGACAATCACCTAGCACCCCTAATCATTTGTACCCAAATAGGTAACTTTGTCAAATAAACATCACATTTATTACATTCATTTGAGTATACTATAAAGTAAATGAGAGCTGAAGAGTTGAAGTATGTGTATGTGTATGTGTATAAGACGGCATCTTAAGGCTTCCATCGCCATCTAGTGGACAAATGATATTGGTGCATGTTCCAGCAGCTCATAGAGTAGGTTGTACATGGGGAGACGTACCAGAGGCTTTAACAAGACCGAAATGGCCGCTTTTGCCATTCCGTGACATGTCAAAGTTCTATGACATTTCAAAGGGATTAAGACTGCATGCCATGACCGTCTTCAAAAGTTATATCAATGAAATGACGGTCGTTTAAATTTGTTTGCGGGTCCGGGCAAGGGTATTTCAAGTGTGAAATAGTATCATTAATCACTGGTGTTACGGTTGTTAGGGAAGCATTCATATCTTCACATCTCTCAATATTAGTACCAGAAGATGCGAAAACGCTTTAATTCTTTTTTCTTAATCTCCGTCAGCTTTTTCTAAGGCGCGTGACATCTGCGTTTTAAGTGGTCTGCTTTAAGAAACGTATCTTGATTTGAGAGTGACGGTGTGATTGTGTGCCTAATGCGGAAAGAGTAGGTGTCAGCGTTATTGCTCTTTGGCAAAACTAAATGACGATGTTTTAGCCCGTTATTAGTTTTTCGTTGCGCTGCTCCGTCTCTTCATTTCATCCCGATATCGTTTCTTGCGCGAGCACACTCAAATATAAGCATGTTTTAATTTCATTTTGTCACTTTCATAGCGGCACTTTAAAAGAACATGACACGGAAATGCACTCTGTAGATTTTATTGGCAAATAATTTTCCCAGAAGTTGTTGGGGGGAATGAAACACCATTCGTATTATTTAGTTCAAACCGCAGAAGAACATAATTAGAAAGACTGTAAGCATTTTTGCCAGATTCAAACTTCAGCAATAATTGCCCAACCCAGTTCATAATCTCCCATTTTCGTTATCTAGCAAACAAAACTTGCTTGGAAAAAGTCTGAAAAATCTCCTAATTATCATATGTCCTTTATTGTCAATGTTTCTGCCACCTTTGCCCAGCATTGTGCAATTTTATCTCTGCAAATACATTCATAGTTATTTCTAACAATCAGTTAAAACGGACACAGTGTTGACATTGTCTCTATTTTTTTAAGAAAAGAAAAAAAAACAATTTCATGGCATTCAGTATTGAATATTGCCCTCCCATTTCCCTTGCAGTAGTAACACTTTTTCAAATAGTGACATTCAGTACTGAACACTGATTAGTGACAATATGGCTTCATTATTTTCTAGGATGACCTTGCAATAATAATGTTGTACTCAACAGCATGATGTATACTGCATATCTAACTTATTAGTCTGCTTCATTCATTGCATGCCTCATCTATTTGTACGTCACTGCTTTGTCCTGGACCTTCATCAGTTAAATGCAATCCTAGTTTGCAGTTTGCAGTATAATGTAGGCAATGCTCATTATTCAAGCAGAATTAAAATAAGCTATGTTACCATTAACAGAAGAGAGGGCTGAGACACAGTACACAATATCTATGTGTGTGTGTGTGTGTGTGTGTGTGTGTGTGTGTGTGTGTGTGTGTGAAAGAGGAAAGAGAGAGAGAGAAAGAGAGAGACTGTGTGTGAGAGAAGTGAGATTGGTAGAGAGAGAAAAAGAGAGAGTGTGTGTGGGAGAGAGAGAGAGAGAGAGAGGGAGAAAGAGAGTGAGAGAGAGAAAGAGTGTGACAGAGAGAGAGTGAGAGAGATTAGTAGAGAGAGAGAGAGCGGCCGTGTTAATCTCCATTTGTTCTCTTAACCGCAGTTCATCTGTGGGCCACCGAGGAGGACGGCCCCGGCAGCTTCGGTCCAGCTCTGTCCCCCAAGCTTAACCTAGCCGACTCGGAGATGCACGATGCCTCTCTAAACAGAGACTAACTCATCCCAAGGCACACACGGGGCGCCATGATGACGATGACCATGATGATGATGATGACGATGATGATGATGGTGATGATGATGGTGATGGTGGTGATGGTGGAGGTAGAGGTGAAGACAAACTTTGAAATTCAAAACAGACTATTTAAGAACAAACTAACACACAAAACATGAATGGATACAGCTGAAGCAGGGACAAAGTGGAGCTTCTCTGCAGGCATGGCAGAGAGGAAGAGACCTGCTGACTGTTGGTGGACTGGACACTAAAAAACAAAAAACTGTGGGAAGAAAAAAAAAACAAAAACATAAAAAAAGACTGGCTTCACAGCGCATTTGTTCAACGTCTCTTGAATCTTTCTTGTAGCCATATGTTCTGTGCAGTCCCTGTTTTTTGGCTTTGACATTGTGAAAAAGAGAAAAAAGCAAAAAAAAAAAAAAAGCTTAAAAAAATACTACCTGCGTGTCCAATGTCTATGAGTGCAACACATTCCTTTATCAAAGATGGAAGTAGAGGCAGCGCAGTTGCTTTTATCACCAGATGTGGAACGGACCAGCGAGGAGAGTGGGGAGACGGAGCGGGATCCAGAGGCACCCAGGGGTCCAGGCACCCAGGGGCCTCAGCCTCTCCACGACCACACGACCTTCACACTCTGCCACCGGCCACTTCTTCTTTTAGGAGGCCAGAGACATTGACCATGTCCACACTGCCCGTCTGACACACACCTGTTAAGCCAGGACAATTCCAATATAGACACGGCTGTCTCCCGTGCCCAACACCACCTGACCCCCCAACCCCCATCCTGACTGACCCCCCCTCCGGTGTAACGACCCCCCCCCCCCCCCTCTCTCTCCCCAGAGCACAGTCTCCGCTAGTGGACCAAGCCCCTGCTTGACCTGGGAGACCAAGCACACAGCCCTATACTGCTTCCCCCAGGGAAGCCCTACCTGTCCCTCTCCCATCCCCAACACACTCCCAAGGGCACCGACTTCCAGGACCGAAGCAGAACCCTCTCTCCGACAATCTGGTGCTTTGTAAGAGGGAATGAGGGGGGGTGGGTGGTGGTGCGATGACACATAGGTGGAGTTGTTTTTAAATGGAGGGTGGAGTAACCATGGTGATCCATAGCCCATGGCAACTGAAGGGAAAGAAAAAAAGGCCTGTGTGTTGAAACAAAAAAAGATTGTTGACATAATCTCTTCTCACCTTTCCTAATTAGAGAGTGATCTATGTGCTCACACACAGACGTCAAATGTGCAGTTAGGTGTAAAATAAAAGCAGTTTAAGAAAAAAAACAGAACTATAAAAAGTCAGATTGTATTCCTTTAAGAGAAAGTACCAACGTGACAAGAATATCTAGTTTACACCAGACTTGTGTTTCGAATCAACACCGACTGACATATTTGAAAAAAACTAAAGAAGATAAAGAATGCTAGATGAAAAATGAAAACCACCATCTTGTTTTATCTCTCCTGTAAATGTCAAGGACGATAGTGTTGACAAAAAACATAGTGTTGAAGAAACATTTGTAATATACTGCCACAGATCAATGTTGCAAAGTGTTACTGACTACTGAAATGGTTTGATGTATTTACTTATTAAAAAGAAGAAAAAAAGCAGGATACAAATATTGTCTAGCCTTAGATACAGTCATCTGTTGTTGCATCTACAAAGCTAGCTGTTTTAGATGGTAGCTATTAGAATGGATCTTTTTTTTTTCAAGTACTGTACTTTTTGCCTTCTACAATGTAAAGAAAAGAAGAAAAAAAGAAAAGATTGACAATCTTCTCATATTGCTGCAAGCATATGCCCATACAGTATAAACATAACTCTCATACAAGCATACATAGAGGGGTTTTTCTCTTTGTTTTCTCCAAAAGTATTTTGCACTGTGATAGTAATTCTAAACTCAGTCTATACAGTACAAAGTTAAAAACTAACTAAAAATGACAAGTGTGTATGTGTGTGTGTTTGTGTGTCCCTCGACATTGTGAAATGTTATTTTTTTTCCTCCCCTTACCACTTCTGTTATCTTTTGGACGCTGACAATGTCTGTGTGATCAGTCCATCTTACCTGATCACCTCTCTTTTTGGTCGATGAAATATCCCTTTTTCGAGACGAGTTCTCTTCACCTAAAACAGCTCATGCCACCGTGTACAGCCAACAGCCATCTGGTAAAAAAAACCATAGGCCATGAGCAATGAACCTGTACAAAGCTTAGTGTTGGGTCCCCCATTTCTCTATTGCGAATAAAAACCCATCTTTTCTTCTATGGCATAGGCATTCTTTAGCATAAGACCTACCGCCCTTCCCATTAACCCCCACCCTGGTTATGAGAAAAAGCAAAAGGTTTAAAAAAAGAAAGAAAAGTAGTGTGTTATTGTATACTTGGGTGCTGGGTGTAGTGACAGGTTGTTGGGACCTGCTAGTGATTAGCCAGAACTGACCAATCAGATGCATCTATTTCCCTGGTCAATGTGGCACAAGCTAGCTGTGTTCCCCTCCAAGCTCTCTCTCCCCCCCTCCCCTACTCTATCTCTCTCTTGACCTCTCTCTCTTGACCTCTCTCTCTCTCTCTCTCGCAACCTCTCTTACTCTGTCCCCCTCTGTAGTTTGCAGTACCTGGGAAAATGAGCTGATGGTGTCTGCCTGGGTTTTACCTATCCAGCATATGAGCATTCCAACCCCCCCAACCCCCCCCCCCCCCCCCCCCCAACCCCACCCAGAGCTGTCTTGTGAGCTGTAAACTTTTTTCCGTTTGCTGTACCCTCATGGCAGATGCTTTGTTTTGTAACTACTGAACTGTACTTATAATAAAAAATAATATGTATTCAAACTATGAAGGAGTGGTGTGGAAAAATGAGTGGTCTTTGTCTACTGGTATAAGCAGCGGAGGAGGAGAGAACTGCCAAGAGGCAAACGAGAGTGGATTACTATTTACCACCAGGGACTCAGCACATTTTTAAATGCATGAAGAAAGAGTCTCGGAGGAGCCCAAAAGTTCGCACACTCTTTCTCTTTCTCTTTATCTTCTTTGCAATACACCCCAAAGACTCCTGCTGCCTACCGTACGCAGCGCACACACATACAAACACAAGTGCAGATACGCATAAAACACACAAAGTCATTAAACATGCAGACGTGTATATCTGCAAATGTTTACACACAGACACACAAGTAGTGGTAAACACAATCATGCCCCCCCAAACAACACACACACACACACACACACACACACACACACACACAGGCAGTCCTAAACACACACACACACACATACGCACAGTGTTAAACACACATTCCTACACACACACACACACATACACACACATACACAAGCAGTAGTAAACACACACATGCCTACACACACACCAAACACAAACGCACACACAAATACACACACACAGACACACACACACACACACGCACACACTAACACAAACACACAAACACTTCCCACTGGCAGTATGTGGACAGAGGGCCAAGTGTTTAGCTGCGTGCACATCCCCGGCCTGTTGTGGGGGCCCAGCACAGCGCTAGTTCCCTAGCATTGAACGATGAGCAATAGAAATGATAAATCCCCCGCTCTTCTCCCAGAGTTCACTGTTAAGTGCTGTACAAGGAAGTGTCTGGAGGGGATACAGAGCTGTCTCCGTGTAGCACAGAGGGCTCGGGCCGTGACAGCTCATATTACGAGTTATGGTGTTGCTAACAGTAGCTCTTTGCCCTTGGGCTAATGTATTGTTAATTCCAAAACCTGTGAAAGCCAGACAGTCTGGTGTTATTTCAGGGTGGGCAAAATCCTCATCCCTACTACTCTCTCGTCCTCCTCCACCCCCCCTCCCCCCACTCTTTTCTCATTTCGTCTGTCACTGAAATACTGGCTGAACCCGCACCCCTCGTCTGTGGCGTACTGGTGTAGCGTGACTGTGTATGTCACCAGGGTGTGTGGCAGGATTTTTGTTTTGAGCTGATATACCTCATACATCAATGGGCCTCAGAAGCATTAGAGGGTGAAAAAGGAAAATGAGAGAAAAAGAGGTAAAAAGAGGGAGAGAGAGAGATAGAAAGAGAGAGAAAGAGAAAGAAAAAAATGTGTTTTGAGCACCAGTGAATTTGCTCCAAAGGGGGCCAGAAGGGCCTTGGCCTGTGTGTGTGTGTGTGTGTGTGTGTGTGTGTGTGTGTGTGTGTGTGTGTGTGTGTGTGTGTGTGTGTGTCTCAGCTCTCTTTGTGCTCTGAGCTTTGAGCGGCTGACACCAGGGATCACATGAGAGTGATGTTGCTCTGACATCATTTTCACAGGGACGTGCCAGAGCACAGGACACACAGCCCAAGGGCACTCATCCCTCTCTCTCACTCATCCCTCTCTCTCACTCCATCCCTCTCTCTCACTACTCCCTCACTTCTCTCATTCTTTATCAGGGAGGAGGAGAAGAAAAAAAAAGATACCACCTTTTTTTTATAACATGACTGCCAGCAGTGTCAGAAGACGGATGATATCGAGAACCTTCTAGAACAATAAGGGCTGCTTTCTCCTCTTTATAGTTACACCACAGCCACCTAGCACACTACCTCACCACCTCACCAAGATATGCATTGCATTCCCAGCTCAGCACCTCGTAAGACTTCACTGGTGGAAGTACTCCATTTACCGAACGAAACAAAAAAAAAAAATCTTTCACAAGCTTTTGTGGCCACGGCGGCCAGAAACCTGATCCGCCCTACTCGCCCTGATGGGATCCATATTTGTGTTAACCTAGCGTCAGGACCCCAACAACGGGAGGCGTCCGAGGTCAGTGCCTGACTAATTTTTAAGCGGATCTACTACACCAGGACCAGATGTAGGGGCCGCCAGAGATGTGGGGGCCTGTTCCCAATAAAATCCACTTCCTGAAAAAGTAACTTTCACTCCACGCTCCCCCCTCCTGCTCCTCTCTCCTCTTCCCTGTACTCCCACTCCCCATCCGCCCCCCACCTCCCCACCCCACCTCCCACCCCTCCCTAATGTACTGGACAAGCTCAAAGAGACACCGGATATTTGCAGAATTACTGCTTTGGGACAGATGGGCAAGTTCAAGTCTGTAAAGACACTAATAAGTGGGCTAAAATGGTAACTTTTGAGTGTGTGTGCTGAAGTGTGTAGCTAGATAATTGCTAGTAATTGCGCAGCTGCTTATGAGCGTGTGTGTGTGTGTGTGTGTTTCTGTGTGTGTGTGTGTGTGTGTGTGTGTGTGTGTGAGTGTGTGTATCTGTGTGTGTGTGTGTGTGTGTGTGGATGTGAGAGCACGCCAGTGTGTGTTCTGTATGTTCTTTCGCTTAAATAAAAACATCAGCTCATATTACACACACCGAGATCATCTGAGAATCAAGACTCAGTGTGTATTCTGTCCTTTGTCCATCTCTCTTTCGCTCTCTCTCTCTCTCCATCTCTTTCTCATTCTTTCTTTCTTTCTCTGTCTCTCTCTCTTTCTTTCTTTCTTTGTTTCTTTCTTTTTCACACACACACAGACACACACACTCCATGTCTTTCTCTCATTTATCTCTCTCCCCTTGTCTTTGTTTCACTGCTGCTTCTGCTCCTCTGCCAGCCCCAGTGCTTGTCTCTTTCCCTCCCTCTCTCCCTCTCTCTCTCTCTTCTCTCCCTCTTTCTCTCTCTCTCTCTCTCTCTCGGCGCCATATTGTGTGGCGGAGAGCAGGGGCTGCCTGCGATTGATGTGTTTAAAATGACGGTGAGGCGCGGATCCAGTGTGCCAGCGCTTGTAAGCGGGCAGATGGTGACCTCCGATTGAACCTGTCCTCACTCTCATTTGTTCAGCTGGCTTTCATTTCGCCTTCATGTTGAGGGGCAGCCTCCAAGCAGCGCCACCACCACCGCCGCACTACCTCACTTTGGCCAGCAGAGGGCGCTAGAGACCAGCGTTTGGAGCAGCAGCAGCAGTAGCAGCAGCATCATTGCCTCTCTTTCTCTCTCTCTCGTTCTCCTTCTCCTGGGTGATAAGGGCTTCCTCTACCTCTCTGAGCCCCTCTGACTGTCTCCCCTGCTGTGGCTTTGAAGTCGGCGCATTGTTCTGCAGAGCTAATGTCAGGGGCTGCTAAGACGACTGTCTAAACTTGCAGGTAGAATGTAAATGGTCTTCCAAACTGGGAGATTTTCCCTGGGTTGCGTTTTGCTGTATGAAGCAGATGTGACTGAATTTTTATTTTTTTTTTGGAGGGGGGGGGGGCTAGGGGGGGAGTTTTTCTTGGGTGTCTCTTGCTGCACAATGCTTTTATTTTTTACCTCTAAAAATGGAGATTGCATTACCTTTCCCAAAAAAAAATCTGGATGATACTTGTCTGGTTTCAGCAGCCCTTTTGAGTATAACCCTCTATCTTTCGTCCGTAACAACACATTTCAGGGCAGTGAATTACCTCGGGCAAAAGCAAGGATATTTTAGTACGTCTGAGAGTTTGAATACTGCTGGTTTGCTGCTTGCAAATATAGTAAGTGTTGCTATATTTGTGTTATATTTCGGCGACTGGCCTGGGGATGAGATGGAGATTTGCTGCCATTTCTCCCTCCATGTAGAATCATCCTTCAGTCTCACATCATATGTCATGACTTTACTGCCTTCTCTCGCCTTCCATTTCTCATACCTTCTCTCTGTCTGTCTCTCTCTCTCTTTCTCTCTCTATCCCTTTCTCTCACACACAAACACCCCGCCCCACACACACACACATACAGTATACACCCACACAGACGCACACAAACACAGCAGTTGTCCATCAACATTCAGTGCTAGTGATTGCTGCACAAGCAGGCAGCACACAGTCACAAGGTAATGATGTGCATTATCATCTCTGTGTAAGTCTCTCTCTCTCTCTCTCCCTCCTTCCCTCTCTCTCTTCTCTCTCTCCCTCTCTCACCACCCGCGCTTATGGCCCTGTTGGCCTCCTGTTTCCTGGTAAATGTGTGTATAACTCGGTGTGTGTGTGTGTGTGTGTGTTAGTGTCTGTGTGTGTGGATATGTGAATAACTGTGTGTGTATATATGTGTGTGTGTATATCTGTGTGTGTGTGTGCATAGGTGAATAACTGTGTGTGTATATATCTGTGTGTGTGTGTGTGTGTGTGTGCATATCAGTGTGTGTGTGTATGTGTGTGTGTGTATGTGTGTGTGTGTGTGTGTGTGTACGTGTATGTGTGTGTGTGTGTTGGTCTCCACCTCTGGGTTATGAATCGATGATCATGTGGTGTAAGGGAGATAGATGGCTCTTAGCTCCATCTTGTCTCCTCTAATTGTAAAATATTAGTTACATTAGACCCTGGCCAGTGATTAATGGAACTTATTTGGAGGTGGACCTCTCCTGCAACCCCCCCACACCTACACACACACACACACACACACACACACACCGGCCCCCCACCCCCACCACCACCACCAAAGTCCTCTTCACTGACTTTTGAGAATTGAGTGATTTCACTTAAAGCAGACAAATAGGGCTCTCTGGGCGCATGGAGAAAGGGGGAGAAAGAGAGAGAGAGAGAAAGACAGAGAGAGCGAAGGAGAGAGAGGGAGGAAGAGCACACAAAGTCAAGAGGAAACGAGGGAGCAAGAGAGAGAGGGGGGGGGGGAGGAACACGAGAGGAAAAGCGAAACGGTGAAAATATGAGTGGGAGAGTCGTGCGGTGACACAGAGTAGTGTAATCCCTCGAAAAACTTTGGTGAAAAAATGCGTTGGGCTCATTGGTAATGACACTGTACAGCCCCCCCAAAAATAGTCTTCAGGCTATCTATTCGCCATTTCAGTACACATGCAAGAATATCGCATACACACACACTTACACACACACAAAGATACAGTATACAAACTCACATGCTGATAGGCACACACACATACACACTAAACATACACCCACAAACTGACTGACAGACAGAGACACACACACACTCGCACACACACACGGACACATACACAAACATACACACACACACACACACACACACACACACACACACACACACACACACACGCATACCTAAGGATGCAGGAGGGACAAGAGCAGTGAGAGTGTTTAGTCCTGATAGTATTTATAATTGGCTCGGAGAAAAAAAAAAAAAAAAAGCATACTTTTTTTTTAGTGTAAAAATGGAGTTCTTTCCAATAAGAGGCGTCCATGGCCCTTGCCTGGAAGCGGGGGTGACTGTTATTGATACCATCTGAGCACTTAGCATACTGGAAGCATGTTTGTGACGGCCCTTCCCTGCTCTGCCCTTGTAATGTCTACCATCGGAGAGCAATAGATCATGTTATGGCAACATGAGATGGCTGTAACGGACCTCCTCAATACACTATAGAAACTTTTCCAATCTCTCTCTCTTTCTCTCTCCCTCTCTTTTCTCTCTCTTCTCTCTCTCTTTCTTCTTCCCTCTCCCTCTCTCACACACACACACACGCACACACTCCCACACTCAGCCCTTCACTCACTGACTATCTCTCTCTCCCTCTCTCTCTCCTCTCTCTCTTTCACACACATACACACAC
>CM059280.1:11533394-11560894 GCA_030347295.1 Setipinna tenuifilis | reverse complement strand
CACACACACACACATACACACACACACACACACACACACACACACACACACACACAGGCAAGCGATGAGGAGAGTGAGCTATAGGATGGCAGAGGAGCATGACTGGCACTGGCTGAGCATGAGGGCGATGGGGGCAGGCGGGTGGGCGGGTAGGTGGGTGTGTGTGTGTGTGTGTGTGTGTGTGTGAGGGAGGGAAGGAGGGCGCGTTTGTTTCGAGTTCGCGCCAGGGCACCAGCGTCATCAGACACTCGGGCTCTCCATCACACACACGTTAATTACAGCAACCCCACACACACACACACACACACACACACTCACACACACACACCTGAACCCACCTCAGACCACACAATACCCACTGCCAACAGCACACCGCAACTCTCGCAACATCACAACACCATCCACAGAGTGAAATATCATGCTATACAGCATCGGCCTAGAGATATGTTTACAAAGCACGGTAACACAACCATCCCTCAAAAGATTTTTGAGCCCTTGTGAAGTATGCCCGAAATACAGAAAGAACAGTATGTGCAAAACACACTGTTGTCAACACACACATTCACAAATACACTCAGACACACACATA
Organism: Setipinna tenuifilis; assembly: GCA_030347295.1. NCBI lineage: Eukaryota > Metazoa > Chordata > Actinopteri > Clupeiformes > Engraulidae > Setipinna > Setipinna tenuifilis. Next base: position 11,560,305 of record CM059280.1, on the reverse strand, counting down.
CACATACACATACACATTCACATACACATACACATACACATACACATACACATACACATACATATACACATACACATACAGTCACAGACAGACACACACAAATATGCATAGAAACAGTGTCTCTCTTTCTCTCTTTCATACACACACACACTTACACACACACACAGCAACAGAGTCAAATACACACACACATATACACACAAACTGCAACACACAGCAACAACAAACACACACACACAATCCTTGAGCTTGTCTTCTTACTGACCCAAGCCTGTGGAAGATCCCTATAGTAGGTGTGGATATTTATTCAAACAGGATTACTGATACTCTCGCTACCTTCGATGGACCCGGCCACAACAATACCATCTGTTTATTCTTTAACAGTCGCTACTTCGGGAACAAGAGAGCAGGGTGGAGGAGGGAAAAAAAAGAGGGAGGGAAAAAAAAAGAGGAAGTGAAAGCTGACTTGTTGGGGGGCGACACTCGTTTCTTCTCTAAGTGTAAAATGGGATGAGAAAATTCGTGCCTCTCAGACTTAACGTAATGTAAGGGAGTGTGAAATTAAACCGCGTATGCATAAGAGTGGAGGGGTGGGTGTGTGTGTGTGTGTGTGTGTGTGTGTGGGGGGGGGGGGTGTAGCTGGGTGGAGGCCCTCCATTGTGTGTCGGCCGGCTCGCTTATCGAAAAATTCAGACAAGTGGAACATCTAAAGCTCCAAAACTTGTAGCAATCCCCTTTGTGTTGCGTTGTCCTGAGAAGACATTGTAGTCCTTGAAAGCGGCTGAGGCTCCAAAGCCATACATAAAATGCTTATAAATCCCATCTCCTCTTGGTGTGCCTTCTCCCTCTGATGCCACGCATTGCATTGTGTAGCATGGCGGTGTGTGTGTTTGTGTGTCAGCCCTGTGCGTAATGCGTCAGCATGTGTGTGTGTTTGTGTGTGTGTGTGTGTGTGTGTGTGTGTGTGTGTGTGTGTGTGTGCGTGCGTGCGTGTGTGTGTGTGTTTGCGTGTATGCGTGTGTGTGTGTGTGTATGTGTGTATGTGTGTGTGCGTGTGTATGTATGTGTGCGTGTATGTGCTGATTTTAACACAAACCTGGGTGATACACCTTTATATGCCCCGACCCACCCACCCACACCCACCACACCCCCTCTTTACATTCCCTGCCGTGGCTGGAGTTTCTATTTTAAACCCCCATGTTAATTTGATTTAGTGCATTTCAAATTGAATTGGAAGGAAGAAAAAAAAAAAGATGAGAGCAAATGTACTGTTATTAATGTCCCAAAGTAGTGTGCAGCCGAAAGTGTCTGGGTTTGTTCTAAGTGGATGGGCCAGATAAGAGCGCGGGCTTATGATGGCCACGTAATCTACATCCCTCAAACAGACTGCCGTCTGCTATTAAAGCCCATTGTGCTCAGTGTGGCGGTGATCAGGCCGAGGCGTCTTCTGTACACTCATAAGTCGAGCGAGTTGTAAGAGAAGAAGAAGAAGAAGTAGAAGAAGAAGAAGAAGACTTTTAGCACCAAGCGTGAGATGGGATGGCACTGTCACGCTAACAAATATCCAAAACGCCCATGCATAGCCACACACTGATGCTCCAAACAGATGCCTCCATCCGAAAACTTTGGAACTGCTGCAGAACTTTCCCTCCTCCTCATCCTCATCCTCTGCTTTTCTTTCTTTCTTTCTTTCTTTCTTTCAAAGGGGGAAAAGGGATATTTTGAAATATTCAGGACATGGGAATTATATTTTGCAGTTTGTAAATCATCTGATATTCTAACGCTGGAAGCAGTGCGTGACACATTCTGTAAAGCCTCATAATTTATTACAGAGGAAAGCAATGAAACAGAGGCACAATGACTTCCATGCACCCCCCTCCTCCCTTTTTTCAGTTCATTTCATTTAGCTATTTTTTTTTCCCAATTCACAAGCTAGTGTCTGACATAAGATTGTGCGTGAGCTAGAGAGACACCATCGGTCGGAAACAAATTCCTTGTAGGCCCTGGTTACATATTTGGCCAATAAACTTCCTAAATTCAGATTCTGATGACTGAGGTGGATTCACTGCACACTGAAACCCTGATGAATTTGAGAGAAAGGAATCGAGGAGCATTTGGATGGAAACTGAGGCATAATTTGCAGGAGGGGTTAAGAGTTTGACCTCCCAAAACATCAAGTCCAGTCAAAAGACACCCACCACCACCACCACCACCACCAATAACCATAACACACACCTGGATGTTAACGCCCCAAAATTTCCTAATCTACCTGGATTTTAACCCCCCAAAGCCGAAACAATCAAGTTCAGTCAGAATAACTCCCTCAGTGATCACATCACACGCCCAGATTTTAACCTCCCCCACGATGTTTAACCCAAAGTCACACCCTTGCTGAGCCCCCCTAATCTCATCCCTGTCTGATGCTCTCTCTCCACAGGCCAGAACACTCAGAAGCCCTTCCAGTGCCGCTACTGCCCCTACGGTGCCTCCCAGAAGGGCAACCTGAAGACCCACGTGCTGTGCGTCCACCGCGTGCCCTTCGACAACAGCCAGTACCCCGACCGCCGCTTCAAGCGCTCCCGCATTGACCTTGACATGCTGCGGATCTCAGAGGAGGAGCGGAACCGGTTCTCCTTAGCCTATGGTCCAGCAGGAGCAGGAGCGGGAGTGGGAGACGGTGGTGGTGTTTATGGGGACGGTAGTCGAGCGTGGAAGTGAGACCACCCTACTCTCCTCTCTCCTGATGGTAGAGTGCTAATGTGGCTAAAAGGCTTCACGGGTCTCTACATCAGACAAAGCAGACGAAAACACACAAAAAAAAAAAACTATGAGCGGATCATTTCTACCCCTAAAAGCCATCAAGATGGTGGCGTATATGGTGTTGTACTGTAAATGACCTGATTGTTAGGCATGAAGTATTTTCCTCTGTAAGCCTCTCTGGCGTTAACTTAACACGTTCAGACAGTAGCCAGCATCAGGTGTCCAGTTCAGTGGACGGAGATAGAAATGTAGTTTCAGTTCATTATGGAAGAACTGAGAAATGGGGGTTATGGGGATATTATGAGTAAGAAACTAAATACATAAGTCCCGTAGTAGTTACCTGAAGAAATTGTCGATCTGACACAACAGCAAAAAAAAAAAAGCCAGCAGGAGACGAAGAAAAAAGACATCAAGGACGGTCATTAAATCCTTAAAGTGACTTTTGTCCCAAAAATAATGCTTTTATCAGAAAAACGATCCGCGTGAACGATTGTGCGACAGTTGTCGGAGGACTGTGTAGTGTGTGTTAGGGTGGGTGGGGGGGCTGAGGGGTGAACGCACCCCCTCGTGAATATGACACCAGCGGAGGCCATTTTCCAAGCGCCAGCACCGAGTCGCGATGTAAGGAGCGGACGATGGAGGGTGATGGGAGGTGGAGGAGGAGGAGAGGAGGAGAGGAGGAGACGTGAGGCATGGGGGGGTGCTTGGTGCCAGCCTGACTGGAGCTGTCATCGCAGAGGAAATCAATTCAGCCCCCCCCCCTCCATCTCATCCTCCCCCCCCTCCCCTCCCCTCCTCTGTCCCCCACCCTACCCCACTCCACTCCACCCAGCCCTGCTCCACTATCGCCTTGACACTCAGTGTCTGCTCAGTGGCGAGAGAAACCTTAGTCGCCTGGCTGCTCTGGGCCTCACAGGGTCAGTCTCAGGCCTGTCTGATGGCCAGTGTCACTCCACTGCCCCCCCCCCCCTCTTTTCCTCCCTCCCTCCCTCCCTCTCTCCATCCTTTCTCTGTATCTATCTTTCTGACTAATATAATCCAAGATGGCTGTCGTTAACAAAAAAAATCAATGGAGTATACTTAAAGGACCCATTAGTGGCACACAGATGTGTTTTTTGTGCAGTTACGGTATGTCATTGGAGTATCATATTCTGTGTGCTCTGACAGTGACAGAACACATTTAAAGTCCTTTTGTGTAAGTTTTATTGTATTTTGGACAGTACGAGCAGGAGATGTACTTTGTCTTCTCATGGGGAACAGGCTGGCTCCAAGAAGAAAAAAAAACAGATATATCTTGTTTATATATACCTAAAGAGGGACAATGTCCACAACTTCATGTTGCCAGAGGTTGAAAATCCCCTTCGTATTGTATGTGGCCTAAAGAAATCAAACATAACTGAAAGTAAACAGTGTGCTGTTCAGAAAGATAATGCAGGGATAGCTTCCAAACTCAGCTCTTCTGAGAAGCTTTATCAAAGAACTAAAAAAAGATATATCATCTCCTGCTTCATGTTTCTAATTAAAGCCTAGTATTGGTTAACAAGGCTAACTTGTTTTGGGATAATATATTTCTGTTACTTGTGTAAGTTTTCTTTTACTTATGTTTTAGCATTTTGTATTATTTGATATTCTAATATGTTTCTCCCTTTCAAGTGGACATTTTTTTATAGCTCAGAACAAGCCTATTTGCCTAGTATTCGCTTCTGTATTTTCAAGCATTCTATCTCTGAAAAGCTTAACTAAATATTGTGTGGATCTTATAAAAATCAAGCTTCTTAAAAAGCAGAGGCAAAAAATAGATAAATAAATAAAATTGTATCAACTTTTTTGCCATACTTCTTTTGTTAAGGGCTATCGGGGTGGTGAGGTAAACGGAGGATAGTGTTCCTCGGTTCCTCGGATGGTGTGAGCTCCAAAGGGAGGGGCCGGGCTGGGCTGGAGAGATATTAATGTTTTGTGATAAAGAGAAATGATCCGGACTTTAAGGAAGTCAATATCTTCCCGCACAGCCTGGGAGAGCTCAACACTTAAACCCCAGGTCTTAACCACACTCCACTCACACTGAAAGGAGTTAACCAGACAGGGATAAATACAAAATTCAAAAATAAAATCACTGGAAAAGTTTAATCAAAAATCAGGAACAAAGGAGAAAAAAAAGACAAACAAACAAACCGTTAAACAGCACTTGTTTACAGTGCTTTTGTCCCAAAACAACAGATTCAACCGTGCAGGAGACAACTTTGGAATAGAGTCAGTCCGTAACTAATATCTCTCAGTCATCATGAAAAGCTCCTGAGTCTTTTTTAAACACTACCCAGATAGAAACATTTAACTGAATCAATATTTAAATATTATGCCAATAACAACCATTCTAGCCACGATTCAGTGTCTTCATTTAATAACATCTTCTGTTATCTGGAACATAATTTCATTTCATTTTTGCTCTTTTCAAGTGTAGGTCTCACTGTTTTACTTATGTCAAGCTGAACATTTTTTTGTGAGAGAGAGCTTTGCAGAAGAGCGACTATATTTAAAATAAAAAAAAAGTACTTTATGACCGTAGGAGGCTTCAGAGTTATAATAGCACTACTGGGTTATTAGTAGCTTTGCCAGTTGCTTGCTTTCTTCGTGTTTCATGTATCTGTGTATGTACTGGTTTAAATATAATAAAGGACAAAAATATTAAAAAGACAAAAGAAAAGTGTAAAACCTTTAAACAGAAATAAGGTAGGCAAAACACATTCCACTCTTTACTCAGTCACTCTCTTAGCATTTTCTTGTTTTTTTATATCCATGTGTGTCAGGCTTTTTGGCCAAATTATGAGACAGGCAATAACTTGCAGTGTTTGTGACACTGGAAACATCATTTTTGTTTTGTTTTGTTTGTCCCTGAACAGACAAATGCAAATCCTATCCCTGTTCATTTACTCTTTACCTTTACCTTTCTTGTGGAGTATTTCCCTTGCAAAAATATCAAATTAAACCTGATTCTCCACATCCTACAGTTAGAATCTAGAATGACTTGAGATAAAGAAAAATACAAGCAAGAGACTCAGCTATCTCTTTCTGCACAAGGATGTAGTATGTTTGTATGTTTGGAGTATGATACTGTCCAACATTCCTAAATGAAGAACACTTCTATATTGGAAGCTAAACAAGAGAGTAGTGATTTTGTTTCTATAAACATTGTGTTAAAAAAGAGTCATTGTGATTTATTTATTATACATTTGTTTGGCAGGAATAAAACTAAATATTCTTATCAGAAGAATTCGAAAAGAGATGTTTTTTGTTCATATCAATGCTCGTATTCCCTCAGCTGTTTATAAATTCAGATGTCAGTACAGTTTTATCCAGTGTTTTACACAATAAAACCTCTACCTCTGAGTAAGAACACCCTGTCTATTTTTTTCCTAGCTTGGTGCTTGTGTATGTCTAGTAGCACACATATGTGGAAAAATGTGTGTGTGTGTGTGTGTGTGTGTGTGTGTGTGTGTGTGTGTGTGTGTGCATGAGTGTGTGTGTGCGCGTATGTGGGTGAGTGTATAGTGTGTGGGTGTGTGCATGCGTGCGCTCATGTACAGCTCATCTCAGTAATTATTTCCATTTGCAATACATGCGGCCCTTAACACCTTCATACACCTATGCCTGAAATGAAACAATACATTAAAACCACCTCTGCTTAGCTTAGCATGGCTACATTAGCATAGGCTATATGTGTTATCTGCTGGCTACCCCCCATTATGTTTTAGGACATTTATGTGCTGTAATGTTGATTGTGTTTGGTGATCATGGCTAATGAAAGTCATATGAACGTCCACGATGGGATAATCTCATTAACACACAGGAGAGAGCAGAGCAGCAACAGTTCAAGTTAATGTCTGGAATCAATAGGAGGGGACCAAAAGGGCAGCCACTGACTCAAAATGACCCTGCTAGCACCTGGCCTCTGTTGAACCCCTACCTCAACACTAACCAGATTTCTCCCCGGATCGATAGTAACTGCACAGGATCCCGCACGATTCAGGGAACATTCTTTTAATCTAATTGTAGCGGGCCTGGATGCTCGCTCGGTGCCACGCCGAGCCGAGATTTAGTCCGGAGACTCTCGTGCCAGAGGGCCGCTAGGCTGCTAGTCTGTGTGAAGCTGGCGTAATCACCCGCTAAGTCAGGAATCATATAGTTTCCCAAATATATGCATCTGGTGGGCATGCGAGTATTTACACGCCGCTGCAAGGTTTGGAGGCGGCCGTTAAACTGAAAGATAGCGCCGTGACGTTTGGTGCCGATGAGGGCTGCGAGCATAGGCTAAATGAAATCCAATGGCTTTCATAAACAGTAATGAGCACCACCTGTAACGCCGAGCCTAGCAAAGAGTCATCAGTGCGTTCCGGATGCTGCAGCAAACGAAAAAAAAAAAAAAGATCATTAAGTTTTAACGCTGATATACTACAAACCTTTTGTCTGATATAAAGCACGCTTCCCCCACGTCCCTTCAAACTCTCAGAACAGCTTGGGACACTACCGTAGGGGAAGGAGAGGAAGGAGAGAGAAGAGAGAGAAAGAAGAGGGGCATAAGGGGAGAATAAAAAGAAGAGAGAGAGAGAGAAAGGGGCCCTGGATTTGAAATGTCCCCAGTACGAGTGCTTTTTACTGTTAATGGAGAAATACAGTGCATGGCATGTTTAATGGGCTCTGCTTTTATTATACAACACTGAATAATTAACTGGGAACCCGAGTGTCACATAGATTTATCTTTTAATTAAAATTGCGTGGTCTGCGCATATTTGAGTGGTAGTCCAAATAAATGCAATATCCAAATTTATGTTTTGTTTATCTTCTTGTTAATTATCGAGAGATTGTTCGCTGTATAACCCTTCATATTTTCAAGCCTCCCCTTTTACAAAGTTAGGAGGTCTGTATCACAAGTAATAAAACCCCTCGCAGTCAGATTTTATTAATTTATGGGTAATTATGAAAGCACAGGAAAATAAGGTGCGTACCCTGATCTCTTGCTCCTTTTTTCTTACAGAGATGTATGTGCGTCGCAGAGATGATTGTCCCGGGGTGATGGAACGCAGCCTGTTGTTTTTTTGCACCCGTGTATTCTTTTTATTTAAATATGGAGCAACTCCCTTTTGGTTTATTTCATGTCATATGGTTCTAAGGTGTTGTGCCTCTCCCATCAACCCTAACACCTCCAACACACACACACACACACACACACACACACATACACACCACCACTTACCAAACACATACACAAAGCCCCCTCCACCATGAGTGTAATCCACTATGTTGTTTTTTATGCATTATCAGTTGTAGTAAACACCAAAGTGACAGTAATGGAGCAAGTAAATTCCTGAAGCAACTCTGTGATCCTGATGCCCTTAAACGCAGCAAAAAACATCCAGAATTCCACAGCTTTTCATAACCCTTCAAACTTCCATTCCTTTCAGACTTTTTGGTGATAAATAAACTGACATTTGTGCTCTTACACACGTTGGCAACTCTATCAGCGGCGAACAAAGCTCTAACCAACAACTTTGACTATGAAAGTAAACAAGACCACAGTAAAACCATAAAAGGAATGTCTAGCCATTCATTAGGTTAAGTGAATGACATGATGGAGGACATGAGATGGGATGGAGCTTCCTGTGGCTGTGGGGCCTCCACTCTGGTGGGCCTATCACACACAAAATAAAGAAAGAGAGAGAGAGGGAGAGAGAGAGAAAGAGAGAGAGAGGGGTAGAGAGGGAGGGAGAGAAAGAGAGAGTGAGAGAGAGGGAGGGAAAGAAAGAGAGAGAGAAAGAGAGAGAGAGAGAGAGAGAGAGAGAGAGAGAGAGAGAGCAGTGCCTCAGATGGTTCTTATCCCTCATCACACTCGTCTGTGTACACGCACTCAATCCCAATCTCACACCTCATATAAGACCATCAAAAGACCCAACGGCTGAACAAATGGCATTTTTTACCACTGTGAAAAGGGGTGGTGTTGATCTCTCCCTATATATTTTTTTCTTGTTTTTGTGGGTGTGTACTGAGTTTTCTATGTTTATTTGTGTGTGTGTGTGTGTGTGTATGTGTGTGTGTGTATGTGTATGTCTGTGTATGTGTGTGTGTGTGTGTGTGTGTGTGTGTCTGTCTGTCTGTGTATGTGTGTATGTGTGTGCATTTCTGTGTGTATGTGTGCATTTCTGTGTGTAAGTTTGTGTGTCTGTGTATGTGTGCATGTGTGTTTGTGTGTGTGTGTGCATGTGTGTGTAAGTGTGTATGTGTATGTGTGTATATGTGTGTACCATGATGCGTGTCAGAGTGTCCACGCTCTCTCTCTGTGGATTCCAGGACTATAAGGAGTGAGCTGTTAAATCTGCTGTGCCCAGGCTGCCTGGGTTGGGTTGGGTTGGGTTGGGTGTCTGCTTGACTGACTGGAGAAGCCTATAAGCTGCCTAATGTCTTAATTAGAGTCACATTTCACCCATTGCTCTCGCCCACTCCACCCCTCCGATCTTCATCTCTGACTGTTTTCCCTCTGTGGCCCTATGATATTCATGCTCAGATAGACATGCCCGTCTTAACGTTACACTGCGTTTTGTTTCAAAGGTTACCTGGAGCTTTAGTTGGTGGGTGGCGTATTTTGGGGTGGGTTGCTAAATATAGATGATAATTGCTGTCGGTTGCTGTGTGTTTTTTAGTGTGAGGCCCGTTTGTGTGTGTGTGTGTGTGTGTATCTTTGATGGAGCTCTGAAGGTAGTACCAATCAAGGTATCGGTCAGTTTTTAGTGTGAGGCCCATGTATGTGTGGGTAGATGAGTGGTGGTGTGTGTGTGTTTGTGTGGGAAGGCTGGCAAGTCTTTGATGGAGCTCTGAAGGCAGTGCCAATCATATTTGGTGAGGGTGGTGGGTCTGGCCCACCCAGGGTGGGGTAGTGTAGTGTTTGGTGTGGGAGTGGGTGGGTGCCGGTGCTGGTGGTGGGTGTGTGTGTGTGTGTGTGTGTGCGGGGAGGACTGCGAGAGGTTAAAACCCGATCAGGCTCAGCCACCACTCCTGACAGAGCTGGGCACATGTGGCCGTATATCTCCCAGCAAGCCAATTAGCCCGGAGATCAAACTCGCTCACCTCCACACACTCCGAGTGACTCACTGCTGTTGAGAGGCTCAGAACAGCCCGGGCCCGCTCTAATTACGCTTTGATGTGTTTCCTGTGTCACTTCCTGCAGAAAATTCTGACAGTTCGGGCCGAGGTCAGGGCCACAAGGTGGTGTAATTTTGACTGTGTAAATATACAGTTCTCCAGCTTGCTAGTTTCGCCGTTCTTGAAAAAAAGCCTTTGTGTCTAATTACTTCTCAAAGGCCATCCAATGCATGATGTTCATGTGAATATTCTTCTTGACAGGATACTATATAATTGTTTTTTTTTTCTTTTCATATTAGCCATTTATATTATATTATAAATGGCTCCAGGAATGTATGTATTTCAGACACCTAATATGATCTGTTTGCCTTTATCATATATTAACTAAAAATCAAAATGTAATTTTAATCCCGTCACCAAGAGCTAAGATTTAAGTACTTATGGTGCGAATTTTACAGAGCACTTTTTTTTGTCTGTGCTCACATGCTTGGAATAAAAAAAGATTGTAGATTATCCTCCACGCTGTTCTCCTCACTGAAGGCAGCTGTGAACATGACCAAAATTGTGTGTGTTCATGAGATCACCGCTGAGTTTCAAACACACGAGCTCTCTTAGGCTACGCGGAAGCGTCCGAGGCCTCTCGACTAGGGTTAGCTCTATTGTTCTTGGCAGGGCGGGTTTCATGGGGCTTGGGCTCCTCCAGCGATGTCCTCGCTCTTAACTGCGGGCTCCCGCCGAAGCCCGAGACTACTAATTACAGCTGTTTTGTCACGACTTGGCAAAGGCCATCATCAGAGCCCGCGGTTGCCCAATTATAATCTTTTACCAATCACCGGCGAGGTCGCCCCCCCCTAACTCCCACACCCCCCCTCCCTGTTATTAAAAAAAGTCTCTGGGTGGAGGAGGGTCAGGTTATCAGCTGGCTTAATTACCCCCAGTCCCTCAATGAGGGGGGGGTGGGGAGGAGGGGGGTTAAGTATTACAGGTACACAGTCCGCAGTCCGATTTTAATCGCTGTCTGGTATGGAAATGTTTCAAATGTCCTTGGTGGAGGCAAAGACCGGCAAAATGGGGGCATCCGTGTTTGCTTGCCTAAGGACGGCAGCGTTTTAAGATGTGCCTTTTTCTGTTTGTGTTTGATTGTGAATGTGTGTGTGTGTGTCTTTGTGTGTTTGTTTGTGTATGTGTGCGTGTGTATGCATTTGTGTGTGAGTATGTGTATCTGGGTGTGCGTGTGTGTGTGTGTGTGTGTGTGTGTGTGTGTGTGCATGTGTGTGTGTGTGTGTTTGAGTATGTGTATCTGGGTGTGTGTGTGCCTGTGTGTGTGTGTGTCTGTGAAAGGGAGGCAGTGAGTATGTTGTGCATGTTTGTGTGCCAGTTTAGCTGGAGGCAGTTAAACGCCCCTCTGCTTGCTCTGATGAGAATCATCTTGTTTTTACAATGAGAGAGGGTGCCAGTCACTTTAGACTGCCTCCCCTGCTTAGCCTTCTCCGAGTAGCCCAAAGTGTTTTCAAAAATACAAGAAAATGGAAAAGCGCTTGCGACGTTTCAGTATCCACAAAGAACAAAAACGGAGGGCTCAGCCATCATCGCTACAGCTTGCTGCAAACGCTCAGTGCCTAATCTGTCCCCTCGTGTTAATAGGCTTGGCACTGTCCACGTTAAAAAGCACTCCCGATATCCTACATTAAGCATGCAGGACACACAGCCATAGGGGGCCATCCACAAAGCAGGGAATGCTACAAAACTGCGCCACGGAAAAAAAAACAACAAAAAAAAAAAAAAACAGAAGGCCTTGTATCACAATATATCACTTCAACGAAACGGCTCAGCAGCATTACACTTCAATGTCTAAAATTAAAGCCAATATTTGTTGTAAGCACGTTAGACTCTCTCTAAATATTACTAGACCCGTATAAACAAGCTGAAGCAGTGCTCTGTTTTAATGCACCATAAATGAGGGTACTGCAGTGATTTAAATTCCCATGGGAGAATGAACCATTTATTGACCTTGTCTGTTTGTGTTTTCATTCATCCCGAACAATGGCTATTGTTTTCTTAAGCCCTGTAAAAGGGAACGTTGAAAACGCTGTAAACTGCAAACTGTCTAGTAAACTCAAGTATTAACACTGGTTTCTTTCTCTTCCCCTGCTTACATTACTCAGGCAGTCATCAAAGAGTTAACATCCTCGGATAAAATATCAAATCTGTTTCGCCTCCAGATATCCATTAAAGTACAGAATGCTGTTTTCTATCACAGCTTAGACGCCAGATGTTCGCCCCATCTCCACTCATTGCAGATGTAATGGGGTAGAATGCTGCAGTTTGTGACTTCGCTGGCATCCAGTCTGTATACCGCACAGGGGAAAACAGTCTGAGATGTATAATTATGCCCCATTAATACTCCGGCTTTATTTCCTCGCAGCGGAACAAAGCTTAATAAAATAACAGCCGCTGCCGCCGCCGCCACCGAGCACTCCATTTCCAAGACACAGATGAGTGTGTTTGCCCAACAAACGCCATTAACATTCTCGGTATGGACCAGGGTGGTCACACACAGAGGAATCAAAGGTCTTAGAGATAGCTAAAGGTGCAGTGATACTGTATGAAGTTTAATGTTTTTTTGTTGTTTTGTTGTTGTTTTTCTTTTCTCACTTTTCTTCCTCCTGGGAGTTAGCACAGAGACTCAAACTTGGGTATCACTGTGCTCCTCATGTAAAAGATAGCAGTAAACTTCAGCTTGTTGAGACCTTAATATTTTACTTGAACCAAATAAATCAGTCGGTTGACTGTTGTTTCCCCCTTTCCTGCACTGATCTATATGGTCAGGAACAATCAAAATCCTCATTATGAATCCAGTGTGGCAGGGGAACTTTTAAAAATGTGTCTGAGGTGACCAACACTCATCTATTTGTTTTTATCGAGGTCTCTCTCTGGGCAAGCACCGAAATTGATTTATATCCCTGAGCTTTTAAGAGTGCAGGACCCAGACTTTCCCAAATGAAGCAGAACGCTGTTAAGAATTTCAAATGTGCTTTTAATACCTCCTCCTCTTATTGATGTTTAGGTGCAAATCTGTCTTTTTTATTTCTGTCATTTCAGCTGCATCCTGCATCAGTGTGTGTGCGTGTGTGTGTTGTGTGTGTTTTTATGGGAGTGTTTAAAGCTGTGTGTGTATGTGTGTGAGTGTGTGTGTGTGTGTGTAAGGATGTGTGTGTATTTGGCTGTGTGTGTGTGTGTGTGTGTGTGTGTTTGTGTGTGTTTGGAGAGGGATTGAGCATTTATTTCTCCTAGCGTCTGTCGTGAAGCCAGTGAGAGGGAGCGGGTAATGGTAATCTTTTTTTTTTTTCCGCTGTCATGAATTGTGCCGAAGGTCTGGTGCCGTTCCTAGAGAGGGCTGTGAGATTGATCTGAGCCCTGGAGAAGATATGCTATAGATCGTGTACAGACCCCCCCTCCTTACCCTCCCCTCCCCTAACCATCCCCTCACCCTCCCCTCTTCTTCCCCTTCCCATCACCCATTTGATTAATGGGCAAAATATGTGAATAAAAATATCAACACGACCCCTCAAATGGAAACTGGGCAAAATGTGATCAACTCATGGAAGGAAAAGTAGCTTGATTTAAAAAAAAAAATCCTTGAAAAAAAAAAAAACTCATAGCTTCCTACTCTCAAACCTTGATATGATAATTAAACTGCGGAATATTGCACGCAGCCTGTAAAGATAAATAAACGCTTTGGAGAAGTGTTATGTGAAAGATCGGTGGATGGCCTTGGGTAACATAGTACTACACAGTATCACCTTATGTGCACATGCAAAAAGAAATGTAATGAGATTTGGACATACAGAAGTACCACAATTGCACGTAACTACATAACTGAATTTGCTTTGCTTACTTCTTCCTTCCTCATTAAGGATTTTCCATTAAAAACCAAACCTCCATATAAAAGAAAAAAACAAAACATACTGACATCCCTTTGTGCATGCATGCAGCAATTCTTGAGCATTACATTTTTGTGTGTCAAGTGTGTGTGTGTGTGTGTGTGTGTGTGTGTGTGTGTGTGTGTGAATGCTACAGGGGCTTCATGTCACATAAAGGAATGGGGTGTAAGGGTGTGTGTGGAGTGGATGTGCCGCAGATAGTCACATGAGAGGCGATGGGGTGGGGGGGGGGTTGGAGGGGGGGGGGGTTAGTAGTGCGAGCAAGGGGAGGGGGGATTTGTGGTGGCCATAGCGGCTTCCTTGTGACAGAGCAGGCCACTAATTGACATTTTCATTAACACTGAATTTATGGTCCTATTTCTGTCTGTGATAATGACCATTCCTTGGGAGAGCACTAGAGTTTGTTAATGGACATGAAATCAGGGGGAAAACTTGTTTAATTATGGCAAAAGGCTGTCTCCTCTCCTCTCTGCTCCTTCTTCATCTATTTTCTGTCTCCACTTCCACATTTTCCCACTTTGTGCTACTGTACATGTTCTAAGGTGAGAACAGTTTATGCTTTGTTACAATATCACAAGTTTATTGTGTGTGTGTGTGTGCGTGTGTGTGTGTGTGTGTGTGTGTGTGTGTGTGTGTGCGCGTCTGCATGTGCATCTGAACCTAAAAATGTTTGTGCTTACATTCAGTAGAATTTATGAGTAGTAGAATACATTCAGTATGAATTTACAGCTTGATTAGAGCTTTGTAGAGATATGACAGCTGGTTGAAATAAAGAATGATTTAAAACTCTGAAAACAAGGGCAACCTACTGGATGTGGCAGATGAGTAGTGTTGTAAGTGAATTACATAAAGTTTGTTTATGTTTTACACAAATACCCTACACAAATCCTATATCAAGTTTCAGGTTTCAGGTCTATTGTTGCATTTCAAATTATATTTTCATATAATGCAAGAGCAAAGATCTTAGGTCCCACCCCCCTCACAACCTCATATATGCATAGGTAAATAATCAATTGAGCAATATAAAACATTAAGAAATAAAGACATAAAAGAAACAAATAAAACATTAAGTAATACAGTGTCACTGGCAAAAAATACAGTTCCTGAGTCTGCTTGTCCTGGCTTGCAGACTTCCATATTGTCTACCAGAAGGCAGCGTCTGGAACAGGGCACTGTTGGGATGGCTGGTGTCTTTGATGATTTTGAATGCCATCCTCCTTTACCTCTCCTCATAGACGTCATTAATGGGAGGAGCTCATGGCCGCAGATCTTTTAAGGATGCCCTGACCGACCACACTCTGTATTGCTCTATGGCTGTGAGCAGTGCAGTTCCCTTACATGTGCTTCTTGTAAAAGTATAACACTTAAAAGAACTGCCCAAAAGTTATTTAAGGTGGAACAGCTGCTTGTTATTACATCATTAGGCTGCAATGTAATGCTGTACCGGTATGGCTTTGTAGTGCCACCACAAACTTGAAGCATATCATTGATTTAGCAAATTATTATCAGCGTTAAGAAATATGGACAAAACAATGCTAAGATTTTTTTTCAGGACCTCCCAGTGTGCCTATGAGTACTTTTAGCTCTTTATTTCATCAAACAAGGTAACTATAAAAAATCTAGCAGCTATGAATGTTAGCTTTGGTGTAACTACAGTATGTTCTAGATGAGCAGCTAAAAGCTAAATTACATAAAATGGCTCACTTTGTGTCAAGACAGTTAATACAATGACTCCTAAAAGTAGAATGTTAAAACAATTTATTCAGTAAATATATAGTGTAGGCCTAGCTCACAACTCTATTGCAGGAAAGTAGGTAAAAATAAAAGAGACTAACAGACAGTAACACAGTGCATGCTGGTGCTTTGAGTAGAGAGCTATGACTGAGAAAGAGTACTAAATTACAACACCCTGGTGTGCACCACCCAGGAAAGGACTTGCAACACAACCAAAGAAATCCAATACAACCAGACATACCTGAGCAGACAGAGACAAAATGTTTGGAAGGTGTAGCAGTGCCCAGAGTTCACAGTCTGCTTCAGCAGCATGCTTTTGGTTACTAATGTATGTAGTATTCAAGAAGGTTTGTATGTAACAGGCTCCGGTAGCAGGCATGCCTATGTTCCCAAAGCCCTACAGTATATTCCCAGTGTGATATGGTCCTAGGTTCCCCAATTTTATATGGTGACTACAAATATGACAAAGGGTCCTATCTTCCAATGCTATGTAGTACATTATACACACCTGGAAAAGGCCAGGTACAATCTGTAATTTAAGAAATTAAATTGTTAATTTTGTGTATTTCCTCAAGTTAGCACCCCATGGTGTAAAAGCCTGTGACTGACTTATTAGCAACCCCCTGATGCCATTTATTGTAATTCACTCTGGTTAGTGATTAGCAATAGTTACTAATTAGCAGCATTGTAGGGGTTGGAGAAGGACAGGAAGCGAACCCGTATGTGTTGTGCTTGTTGGTTTTTCAGGTGTGTCACTAATTTTGAGTGTTTCATTTCATTTCGTGTGTAAATGTTCTCATTTGTGACCTTTGCCAGCAGGCCAAAGGAGAGGAGATTTGTTGAGATATGTCTGCATCAAACATTTCCTTAACTTGGGTCAGTACAGAGCTGGACACACATTGCTTGCTTTAAACATTTCAGTCTTGCAGATGTGGATCACGCCTGGATCAGTTCCAACTTTTGTTGGCTCAGCTACAAACCTCGGACAAGCAAGTCCATAGCAGTACTTTCCGTGTTATATCGATGAACAGTGGCAACAGCTGTATTAACATGCATTAACGCTCATGAAAACAGAGGAGAGGCAGCATGCTGTGGCCTGTGCCTAATATTTCATAGATGTGGTAAATCATTGGAATATTGAAAATAAATTGAGCACGCTAAGCACAGATAGTGGTAGGAGTGTGATAGCATTGACGAGACAGCTGCCATTTGAGCACTAGCCATGCATGACACACACCATTCAGCCTTCTGTCACAATGTTCCTACATAATAGTGCATTTGACAGTGTGCTCTCTAAGTGTCGCAAGGTGGTGGGAGATGGCAAACACACAGTCCACCAAACACCTCTGAAACAGCAAGATGCACATGGGCTGAAGACTGAGTCATTCGTGAAAGATGGAAGCTCACTCTGGAGATGGTGAAATATCCGCAAACACACTTGCAAGCAATAAAAGATGCCCTAACCCTGCCCAACGTCGCCATGCCAACAAATGCAGAGCTGAAAAGTTGCAGAAGCAGGAGACTTGTAGGAGTCCTATAGGTAACTTGACCTCTTGTTTTCTGGCTGCTGAAGCTCATTCTGTGTCAATGCTGATTATGCACAGTGCTAAAGGATATTAACTTGTGCCCAGGACAAATAATGTTGCCACATTTTATGTGTGTGTGTAATTAAGCATCAACTTATAAGTATCTTTGTTACATTTTCTAATTTATTTGCAGATACTGGACAGAAATCCTTGGAGAAGAAAATTTGGGTCTTGTTCAGTAGTGCTGTCCGCATTATGTTATCTGTCTCAGGTTATCGAGGATGACATAGAGGATGACACTACCTTCAATGTCAAGTTCAAGCAGACCTTGACCTCAGACATGGAGACACACACCAGGATAAAAATAAACAAACAGTAACTGGCCAAAGATTTCCACAGCACTTGACCCAAGATTTAAGAACCTCAGGTGTCTACACAGATCTGAGAAAGCTGACAGGTGGGGCACTGTATGCTGGCAAATGTCAGTGCAAACATCTGAACCACCAGAGACAAAAGCAGCTCTCTTGAGTTTGATAAAGAGGAGGACTGTACTGAAACGTGTCTGAAGTGCTATAGAGCTGAGCCTGTCATTAGCATGAAGGACTGTCCAATAGGCATGTGTGCCTAAGCAGTTGAGTTAGGTTAGCAATACATGTGCATAGCTACATTATTTAATATTAAGGTAAAGTTGTTGTTGCTGTTCCGATTAAATGGTCCAACTGAATCAGCAGCTTTGTTAGGCCAGTGTTCTGTTAAAAAGAGTTTGATGCAGTTAGCTTTGTATGCACTTTGTACTTCTGAAATACTTTTGTTAAGTGAGATTTTAAAATGCTGTAGCACTAAGATATGAGATTACAAGTCTTTACAAGTATTTTAATTCTATTTATATAGTATATCTAACAGCCTGGCTCAGAAGCATATTCCTATAAGGTGTCCAGGGGAATATTTACTAACCTTCTAACACCAAGCTAGGCTAGCTAGCATCCTTTACCATCACCCCCTTTAACCTCACAAAAATGTGTCCAAATCTGGTTTTGGCGGAGGATATGCTACCAAGTAAGCTAAAAGGCAGGGTACTACCCAAGTCAGTAGTGTAAGATTTCAGGACGGAGGTTTACTAACGTTCTACTGGCACAGCTTAGCTGCCTTGCATCTGTTGCATATGCAACAAGAAAATTCAAGATTGTAGGCTAGCTCCAGAAATGTTGGTATTAATAGGCCTAATGGAAGATTTAGCTTGTCAGTTAGGCTAATCCATGAGGTAATATGTTACAGCAAACCATTTAAAGATATGAAAAATACTGTATGTGGGCAAAGAAGTCACACACAAAGGAACCAACACCAGGCATTATACTAATATTATTACTGAATACATTGCACACTGAGACTGGTCATGAACTGTTAGCAAACACTAACAGAATGGGACATAGAAACTACCAGTGAGTTTCATTTTCTTATGCCCTATTTAGTTGGTATTAGCTACCAGCTAATTTTTCGGTCTGTGTTGCATCAAATTCTTTTGTTATCTTTGTCTTTGAACAACAGGGCTATGGATTGATTCACACCAAACTTCTCCTTTAAGTCGAATTACCCACCTGATGTCACATGTCATACTTTATCTGCATCTGAACTTTGAACTGGGTTTGCAATGCACTTTCCTCAACAAGGCCTATGCTGTCCTGTTTGTCTTGTTTGGTGTTTTTTGTGTAGTTCTATGTGCCGACATGGTGTTGAACAGACATTGAGCTGTCTCAGTGTGAACTGTACTAAGTGTAGTTACAATAATAATAAAGCCAGTCTGCCGTAGTCTAGTTTTTCTATGTATATTCCATTCGACTAAAAAGGCGCTTACTTTTTCTACTCCTTTTGCTTTTCTTCAGAAACATATTTTCTGTGAAAGGTGTCACAATTAACCTACAAGCACAGGGGAAATTCTTTATTGGGCCATTGCATAGTTAATACATACCCCTAATGATTATACAACTGTTTTATTTGGCAGCTTACCAGATACTGCAAACAAAATGTTCATTCCTTGGCAAAAAAAAGTGTAGTTGCATGAATCCAGTTTAATTTTGAGCCAGTAAAAGGCTCCTCACTCCCCTAGCAGAACTCACACGTGCGAACAAGGGGAATCCAAGTCCCATTTGCATACAGAGGCAGGCAGATCCGCTATCATATGATTAGGGGGAGTAATTAAAACAGATGTAACTCTAACACTTCCTTAAGTACCGATAATTAATATGTAATTATGCACTCATTTAGGAACAAGTTAGCACATCTAATAGAAAGAGACATGAAATTTACATCTGGCTCCGATTACTGTCACAACCCAAAAACTCTGCTCACCACTCGAGGTATGAAAACAAAACTACTCAGCAGTGACAAAGGTGTACATCATTTTTATTGTCTTTTTAAAGTCTTCTCCCTTTTATGGTGTTTCTCCATTAAAACCCTCTAGATCACAGGGACAGGCCAGCACAGTGTTACGGGTCAGATGATGACCACTGGGCAGATACCCTGTGCTGTGCGTTTGATAGTTCTGGGTGAAGCCATGTGTGAGTAGTTTGCTGCCTCTGCTGTGGGACATGGGTGTCTTCTCCCTGCTGGCTCACATCTCCACTGGGTGGCTATTGTGCTTTCCATTTGTCGTCAGTGCTTGTTTTTTCCGAGTTATTTTCCAAATGCCGAAACAGGAAGGGATGAAATATGCACCCCTATCACTTGGATACGTAGCCAAATATCTTGGAGCGATACAGCACCACGAGTTGCTCAGTTGGCAAATTAAACGCATGAAACTCGATTTTCTTTGTTTTTTAGCAATGCTATCGATGCAATGCTATCTCGTCTTTTCAATCTGGAATCCCATGGGAAATGGAACGGATTATCATCTGAACCCTATCTCAGTGCCTCACAATGGCTTCTCTCAAAGGCTAATGTTGCATGTTTGTTTCTGACAGAAGATGAGCTTAAAGGATGGGAATGGAATCTGAGTTGTAGAAGGACCAGTAGACATAGTCAGAGTCTTGGTGTTTATTTCAGTGTGGAGGAGGCAGTCTGAAGAAATGGACTAGGTTACAGTACTTAGTACTGACATTTATGCTAGTCAATCAGATGGAAGGATGGATGGGAATGACACAATATTTTGACATGTGGTTTACTTTATAGCAGGCCTTAGACGAAAAAAAACATGGCTGTCATAGCTGTGTGGAGGACGGAGAGGTAACAGGTTGGGTCAGAGGTGTGAGAACTGTTAGGAAGAGGAGGTGGAGTGTATATGACCATATTTGGTTACATTAATGGATACAGGGCAGTGGGCCTGATGGGAGGGATAGCTAGGGGTGGGTGCTGTGATACAGATGAATATAATATAATATAAAGCCTTATATTGTCACTATACACATATACAATGTACACTATACATCTGTGCCAGTGGCCGTGAGCGTCCTGTCCCCTGTCTATACGTAGTGTCATTGAGGAACAGCACAGAGCGGGAGAGAGAGTGGAGAGGAGAGGAGCGCTACGGCAGGTGTCCGCCTCGGCCCCCTCCTCGCGTGTAAAACAAGAGCTCACCTTGGGGCGTCCGCGACGAGCCACCTCGCTGCTGTCGTTAACGGCAACGTGGGGCTGATCAGTGTCCGCAGCCTGACAACTCCATTCAGACACCACCTGCTAACTGTCAATCATGCCAGCGAGGCAGCAGGGGGGGGTGAGTGGGGGGAGGGGACATCCTCAGGGTATTGACAAAACTGTCGGCAATGGGGACAAGACGAGCTCGTCAAAGCTCTGACTCCCTCGCTGTCTCCTCGATCACTTCATCTGCCACATTTCACCTCGAAAATGACATACCCATGCATCCACATACACACACGCACACACACACACACACACACACACACACAGTGTCCTAATGAGAAGTCATGCTGCACAGTTGAAGGTCTTGTCATCATTTGACTCATCTGTAATTTTTGAATAATCACTCATCTATGTATTTACAAGTACAAGTTGAAAAGTTGAAAAGTAGTCAGCCTGCCTTTATCATGTACCTTGGGGTACGTATCTGTCACTAATATTGTAACTAGTACTTCATTCAGACAATGACATTATAAAAAAGAACAATATTGCTTTGAGGTTGACTAGAGGTTAATCCTTTGGTTAATTTTAAACATTAAAAGTTCAAGGGATAGAAAAAAACGTATGCTCCATGCAGTGTGTGTGCATTTAAACCCAATTGCTTTGTATGTGATTGCGTAGGGGTTGCGGCACATCAAACAAACACTGCTCTTTTTTTCGGTGGTCTTATCTAAGTATTTTTTTTTCCCCGGCGAAAGGCCCAGCAGCTTCTACTTTTTATTTCTGCCAGGAGAAAGGGAGGAAACGGGCGAAAAAAGCAAACTCTGCCACCCCCATGGCGCGTGTTATCGTGTGACACACGGGTGGAGATGTGGACACCTTAATCACCTGCCGCTTTAATACCCCCTTTAATAATGCAGGGCCTCAAAACAGAACACCTGTTGCTGAGATGTGCTGATGCAAATATCAAGGGGATTAATTAAAAGTCAATTATATTAATTTGCCTTTTGAAGGGTGATCGGGCAAGATAAAGAGTGATTCTGTGTGCTCAGATACCCGGGTGCTTGATTTTTAATGCGGTTTTATCAGGGTCCATTAAAAAAGGCCCTCGCTCGCTCTCTCGCGTGCCCGCTCGCACACCACTGTTTAGATGCCATTCTATGTAAATTTAATGAGCATTTTAGTTTCATCTTTTTAATGTGCATATCTCTGTCTTATGCATAATTGAAAAAAATGCTAATATCCGAAATGTTTGTTTCCTCGGCCCCTGTTTGGGTTTGTGTGTGTGCCAAGCACATCCAGTGTCATATGCTTGAGCTCCTGGTAACCTTATAAGAGGTTGGAGGGGCTGTCTTCAACTTCAGATAAATACTCCACTTCTTTTCAGCCATTATGGCCAGGGGGTGGAAGAAGACTATATAGAAGCAGAGAGGAAAAAAGAAAGCAAACAGAGGCTGTACTGAGTGGTAACAATGCACAGAAAAGCACAAAGAAGGAGAACCATTCGTGAGAATAGCAGAACAAAATGGAATAGAAAACAGTGCATACCCAGGTTATTCGAATGAGGCGGCAGACTCTGGGTAAAAATAGGGTGCAAAGCGAAACGGGAGCATGAAGGAGAGCAAGAAAGACAGTGGGAACAAAAAAAAAAAGTGAAGGAGGCAGGCGAAAGATCAGAGAAGGGTAGAGAGGCAGAAGGCGAGGCAGTGGTGTGGTGGTGGTGCTGTGAGCAGGGCAGGAGGAGAGGAGATGTGTGCCCTCTATGGAACAGCCTCTGCGGGACATTTGACCTGTGCGTAGCAGAGGAGAGCGGGCGCATTTGGCTGCCAGTCCCTGTGGGCGGCACGCTGAGCCCTCCTCTGCCAGCTTCATTCCTCCAGGGGCCCGGGAGCAGAGCCACACTCTCTCTTTCTCTTCCTCTCTTCCTCCTCTTTCTCCTCCTCCTCCTTCTTCTCTCTCCCCTTCTTACCTCACAGACACACTCTCTCTCTCGCTCTTCCTCCACCTCCTCCTTCTCCTCTCTCCCCTCCTTACTTCAGAGAGCCTCTCTTTCTCTTCTTCTTCCTCCTCTTCATCCTCTTCCTCTCTACCCTTCTTACCTCACAGAGACACACTCTCTCTCTCTTCCTCTTCCTCCTCATCCTTCACCCCTCTCTCCCCTCCTCACCTCACAGAGCCACTCTCTCTCTCTCTTCCTCTTCCTCCTCCTCCTCCTCCTCCTTTCTCCCCTCCTTACCTCAAAGAGTCACTCTCTCTCTTATCCTCCTCGACTCTCTCTTCTGCGGCTACACGTCCACTCTCTCTCTCTCTGTCTCTTTCCTCCTGCTCACTCCCCTCCTCAACTCACAGTCTCTCTCTCTGTCTCTCTCGCTCTCTCTCTCTCTCTCCTCCTCCTCCTCAGCTCACACACTGACCCAGCCCATCTCCCCACGGGCAGCCAGCAGATGCCTTGGCCTGCACCACGCTACACATCTGTATACAGATGCACTTCTCCGCCACACACTTACACACAGACAAGACAAGTGGAAGCACTTATCTTGAAAACATAGATTTTCGGTGTGTAAAAAGATAATTATACACAGAGTAGGATGTATACAATTTTCTGTCAAATGTGTACATATAGTATGGTGCCACCAGTCTCCCAAAATATTAAACAATAACATAGCTATATAATATTCCTCAACATAAAACCAAAAACTAAAACACTTCATGTAATAAATATTAAACAATAACACAAAAACAAATATAGACACAAATAATAAGCAATGTGCACAGGCTCGTATACCCACATATACTCATGTATGCATGCGAACAAGAAGTAAATAGCTTACATAAAACAGTAAATGTGCACTTAATATGTAACTTTTATATATACACCCACACACAGTCTTACATGCACAGCCACACACCAAAGGTGACCCTAAAGTTTGAAACAACAAAAAAAAACTTTTCAGGTGAAGTCGAGTGCAACCAACAGAGAAAGAAAAATAACAAAATACAGCAAACACAATTACATGGCAAGTGTGGCATAATGCATTCAGTCCATGACACGCTGCACACAGACAATAGATTACAGGAGGAGAGAGAGAGAAGAAAAAAAAAAAACACCACCCCCACATTCCAACACCTCACGCGGCGGCAACAAATAAAAGCACACCCACACCGGTGCGTACGTGAGCTGGCGAGCGTCGATATATTTACACCCTCAGCGGCGCGTCGTAACTGCCTCGCTGCTCTCCGCAACAGCCGGCCCTCGCCAGCACGCCCCGGCTTCGGTGTCGGCGCGGTGACCAGGATAATAGGCCAGGGAGGGCTTAGATTATGACAGGGGAGGGGAAGGGAAAACACTTCCTCGAGGAGCGACATCATTTTTATTATCGCCGCCCATCAGAGGTCCTTGAGAAACATGTACTTCCAGCCCAGGCAATCACTCATCTGGAGCCTCACAGCAGCAGGAAAGGAAGAGAGAGAGAAGGAGAGGGAAAGAGAGAGAGAGAGAAGGAGAGAAGAGAGAGAGAGAGAAGAGAGAGAGAGAAGGAGAGAGACACCAATGTGCTGTCTCTGTCTGAATATTGATACCCTTCAGCAGAGAGGCATGGAAGGAAGGAAGGGAGGAGGGAGAGGAGGGAGGAGGAGGGAGGGAGAGGGGGAGGAGGGGTGACAGGCAGAGAGATAAAGGATGAGATGATCTGCTCAGTTCGGGAAGCTTTTGCTATTGCCAGTCCCCACCTTCTATCCTGACCCCTACAGCGACCTACTGTATGATGTTCAATCACTTCCTCACTTCCCTTCTTTAAGTTCATAACAGCAAAATTAAAAGATTGTGGCTATTTAAAATCATCCTGTGCCTTAAAAGCCCTGATTCTTACTTTGGACTGTACCCCCTAGAACAGTCTAACAAGCTATGCACCTGTCAGAAAGTTGTAGGAGGAGGTGATGGGTCCAAGATTGACATGGAAGTACATCTAGACAGTATCAAGCAGCATTTGATGGCTTCCATCCATGAGTTTCTGTAATATCTAACCTAGTTTAATAGTACAGCACTCACTGTGCTGTATAGTCAAGGAGGGCATTGAGAACATTACTCAGTAATCTCACTATATCCATTCTTATCGATTGATCTCATTATTTTTTTAAAGCATAGCTTCTGTTTTTAAAACAGAAATGTCTTTTGGTATTTGCTTCTTCTGAGTGAGTAGGAATGGACCTTGATGCTATGTGCCTGCAATGCAATGGCACAGTAGACTGTAAGGTGAAGGAGAACTTGCTCTCTCCTCCCAAAGCTTTGTTGTTTTTTTTCCCCCTCCAATTTCTTTCTCCTCAGCAACATGGTGCTTCCGCGTGTTGGTGAGATTAGGAGTTAGTGTTGTTTCAGGAACACCATGTCCTTCTGTTGTTCAGGACTGTTGTCCATTTGTGTTGATGCTGGAACACTGTGTAATAGGGGAATGAAACAGGAAAGAAATCCGAGGCAATTTTGCTGCTTACTCAAAATGTTAATAACACAACTACAACGAAAGTCACCTGTATAATTTAAAGTTCAAGAAGGCATTCAAATCATACGTGGACTGTCTACAGATTTTAATTCTATGCTGTCACCCATGAGATGTAGAAGTTAGTCAGCTCATCTGCTTAACAATACTGTATTTCTGTTATTCATGAGAAAATTCTGTATGTTAACATGACCACAGTTGTAGGCCTTTAGATTCTCTGCAGTGTGTAAAAGAAAGCCTTAGTAAACACTACACCACTACTGGTTTACAACTATTCACATAATAAATGGGGGGGTAATGTGTTTAGTTGGTAAACCCACAGTGGGCAAAAATAATTTCATTCTCCAAAATATGTTGATTGTCAATATTTATACCACTAATCCCATCAACATCAGAGAAAAAAAAAAGAATTTTTTGAAACATATGAATGAGGAGCTAAGACAGTCTTCGGTCTTAAGCAGTATCTTTAGACTGTTAGAAGCAAGAAATTCGAAACTGCCTGGTTAGAAACACTGCCCGTGTTGTACAGAGTCATGCTGTTAACACACATGGCTATCGTGCTACTGTCCTGTCCTCCACTGCTATTAGCCATGATCACACACTGCTAAGGGCGCTTCCTTCTGCTATACAGTGCTGTGTGTGTGTGTGTCTACGTGTGTGTGTGTGTGTGTGTACGTGCGAGTACGTGTGCGTGTGTGTGTCTACAGCATGTATCCCATCACACGGTTGTGCTGTAGGTCAAAGGGATAGTTAATCTGATAGTGATACTAGGCCTCACTGTCTGAGACGAGACAGCTTATTGTCATGATCCTGATGGCCGTGACAACCCTTAACCTCCTCCCCCCCTTACCCGCCCCTCCACACACACACACACACCGCCTCCCCATCCACCTTCCCTCCCTCTCATCCTCCCTCGCTCCCTCCCTTTCCTCCCTGCCTCTCCCCCTTCTGCCTCTGCCCGTGGTCCTCCTCTCGATTGTCTCATCACTCTGAATGAAAAGCCGTCACACACACACACACACACACACTCGTAGACACACACACACACACACACACCACACCTGACGGGCGACAGGCCCAGGCATCCTGCGGGCCTGATAATCAACGTCCTGTCAGAGCTGTCAATATCCTGCAGATGGAGCTGAGGCCAGAGCGCTCACTGTCACATATGTGCACACAAATACACACACACACACACACACACACACACACACACACACACACACACACAGAAATACACACACCCCCGCACAAACACACTTGCACACACACATACATATACACATACGCATACACAAACATACTCACACACGCACATGGACACAGACACAGACAGCTAAACACACACACACACACAACAAACAATTTGCACACACAGACACACCTAGATACACAAAAAGACATTCCAAAAACAATACAAGTGTGGTATCCGTCAATAATTTAGCCCTACCCCCACATACAGTATGAACACACAGTTGTCCACACACACATACTAAAACACACACACACACACACACGCACATACACCTGGTATAAATCAACTGGTTCTGTCACACGGTGCTCTTGGTTAAGTAGAATTAGTCAGTGAGTGCTGGGTGCTGATGAACGCTGCAGGTTTATTAATTACCTCTAATCGTGATGAATGCACCCGCCTCCTCCCCTCTCACACACACACACACACACACACACACACACACACACACACACACACACACACACACACACACACAGGCAGGCACGTTTCAGCCCCCAGATG
>CM059280.1:11515894-11523394 GCA_030347295.1 Setipinna tenuifilis | reverse complement strand
TATCCTGGTATTCTACTGACAGCAACTGGAGTATAATATCATTGACTGGGGCTGTCTGACACATCCTGAGTAGACAAGCGCCCTAACACTGACTAGAAAGTGTGTGTGTGTGTGTGGCAGAGAGAGAGAGAGAGAGAGAGAAGGACATACAGAGTGTGTATGCCAGCACGCAGGTGTGTGTGCCTGCACATGTGTGTGTGTCTGCATGTGTGTGTTCGTAGGTGTCTGTGTGTCTGTGTGTGTGCCTGTGTCTGGGTGTGTGTGTGCACGTGTCTGCGCTTGTCCACCTTGAGTCCCTGTCACATAGTTAATGATGGCTAGGAGAGGAGAGGGGAGGGGAGAGGTGGGGAGGGGAGAGGGGAGCGTGGAGAGCACTGGCACTCTGGCCCTGTCTCCCACCTCCTAATCACCATATTAACAGCACTGCAGTGGGCCTGCCCGCCGCTCTCTGACTGATCTGCATGTCGGATGATTGACAGCTCTGAGGCCAGTCAGGAGGAGGAGGAGGAGGAGGAGGACAGGAGGAGAGATGGGGAGTGGTGGCGAAACAGAACTCCAGCACAGCTCCAGCCCCTGATGTTAGCCCCAGACAAAGGAGCTCCAGGAAAAACCCACTCCTGATGACAAGACTTTAACAGAACCTTTTATTTTCACATTAGTCAGTTTAATAAGCTGTAATTGAACATAGGAAATATCAACTAATTGCGTTAATGCTGTAAGTCACACTGGTGCGCTTGCCAAAATGAAAGTGAAGTTAAAAAATGCAAGCTCATTTTCAAATGGACTCCTGGCACTGTGAATGCAGCGATCGCTAATCCAGAATGGCTGTGTATATGCAGAGGGGTTCTGCGCCTGATACGTGTGACTTAGACCTCAAACGGTGAGGTGGTAGCACTTTATTTGAAGGTGACTACATAAGGATAATGTAAGACTGTTATTTACATGCCATGACAGATGTCATGCACATTAATGACACTTTATTAATATTCAAGACATTCAAGTGTTAATAAGATAATAAGATATTCAAGTGTTATTCGTTTTTTTGTAATGTCAAGTTGACATTGTTTTGGGAGTCCTCATCATGACAACTTGACATTAACCAAGATGACAGTACCAGACAAATGTCTTTGTCATGACAACTTGACATTAGGAAACAATGCAATCTGTATATGACGTTGTCATGAATATCTGACATAGTTGTGAAATTGCATGAAGTCATTACACCATAAACTCCTGAGACTCCAGACTAATCAAAACACTGGGCCAGATACTGTGTAGGCTGATATATCTAACAATGTTGGACATTTAGAGTTGTTTTAAAGATTTGTGATTGTGTGTGTGTATGTGTGTGTGTGTGTGTGTGTGTGTGTGTGTGTGTGTGTGTGTGTGTGTGTGTGTGTGTGTGTGTGTGCGTGTGTGTGCGTGCCTGCGAAAAATGCATGTGCCTGAGGTACAAGAACTGCTAGGGTATATCAACTATGCATTGCATTGCTAATGCCATATCATTGTATTGCATCACTCGATCTTCAGATATGAAAACAGAAGAACATGGCATCACTGCTACATAACATACATCGTACATGTATATTTGAAAATGTAGGGGTTTGTCAGCATGCATGCCGACTACAAAGGCATATCATGCGGTTACCATGGCTGTCACACATGGTAATGCTTCCGGTACACTACAGTGCTGTGTTGTTAGGTGTCTGCTGATATTGCATAACTTTTAGGACTTGTTCCTCATGATTAACAAACCCAAAACAATGTAAATTTGACATTACAAAAATCGCATGACACTTTATGACAATAGTGATGAACATTTATGAAGTGTCATTAATATGCATGACATGTGTATGCCATGTTTATAATAGTGTCATGTCCTTTTGTAGACACCTTCAAATAAAGTGTTAGGCTACCAGTAATGCTAGTAGATATGTGTATGAAATATTGTTTACATCTCTGTATCTCTGTTTATTTTATTATTTATTTATTTATTCTATTTCTTAAAGTCATTTTTATTAATACTTTATTGTGTGCCTGGGTTTTGAGGTTGTATTTAAATTGAACTGAACCTAAGAACTACTCTTGATTAAAGTCTAAACCAGTGTATGTGTTGAACTGTTTTGTTTGTGCTTTGCATTCATTACCAGTGCAATGCAAATAGTTCCAAATAAATAGTCATCTATTTTAAAACATGGTGCAACAGAGTACACAAATGTGTTGCCACCATGAATTTAGTTTTTTTAAAGTTAATGTAAGGGGAAATGATCCTTTTTTTCATTCCTGGTGAACTTATTTTGAAATTCCAAAGAATGGTTTGTGTACCAGATTATTAAGCAATAAGCACCACATGAAGTTCATTAAAAAGTAAAGAGATGAGGCACCACATGCCACAATATTGTGTGTGTGTCTTCATGCTAACCTTGAGATATGTTCTTGTTATTGTTGTTTTTAAATATTTTTTTGTTAATTGTAAATTTAGATTTTAGAATTATGTTCTGTGATATCTTCAGGCTTCCAAAGCCTCTCCACAGAACTCCAACCGTCTCTTGTCTATTCAAACAGCCATTCTGCAAACAAAAACAACCCGTAACACTGTGTCACTGCAGCAGCAATTGTTCCCTGTTCTCAGCCCATCCACAAGTACTCCCCCTTCTATTCCCGCTGAGAGAGGTTAGGCTTGGTTCAGGCCCATTGCATGAGATCACATTGCTCCAAACAGTCTGAAGTGTTTGCTTGTGATCTCATGTCTATGAGGCACAAGGTGAAGCATGATAGATTGATGCAGCTGTCCGGATTGTTCAGGGGCGTAAAAATGAATTGAGCGCATGCAGGCTGTGTGACGGCAGGAGGAGGCCTGTGGTGGAGGTGGAGGTGGAAAGGAGGAGGAGGAGGAGGAGGAGGAGGAGGAGGTGGTGGTGGTTGGGGGGAGGAGGGGGGAGAAGAGGATGGAGATTCTCCAGCAACACCAGGGATACAGACCAGCAGTGCTCCCGTTGAGACGTCGTCTTGTGTGGAACAGTGGAAAGGAGGAGGAGGAGGAGGAAGGAGGGTTTGGTGTGGGTGGGAGGGGGGGTGATAGAGAAATATTTTGATTAAGAAGATGTCTCTCGTGAATCCTTGGCGAGGAGTGCAAGATGCAATATTTTTTCACTCGAGCCTTGAATATTTGTGCTTTGAAAAATGAGCAAAGTGGAAGTTAAACAATGGAGTATTTGGCATGCTTTTGCTTCCTTAATGGCTATAATTGTGGATTTTTGTTTTCTTTTCCAAGGCTCTTATTGCTGTTTCTTTCATTTGGAATGAAGCATATGACTCCAGCGTGTTAATATGGATCCAAAGGGAAAGCCCACTTTAGAGATCTAAGATTAATCTAAGACTAACTGTAATAGAGTCAAAATAATTCCCCTTACAAAAGTGTCTCTTTTTTATTTTGTAGATAATATGAATTTACACATATTATGTTATCACGTAGTTCCATATTAGGTCTCTGGACGTATGCCCATATATTTACACACTTCTTCGGTATATCAGATTATGTCTCTGTCTGTCTGCCTGTCTGTCTGTCTCTCTCTTTCTCTCTTTTACTATGTGTGTGTCTAAAAGAGAGAGAGGGCGAGTATTTGTGAGGGGGTGGGCATGGCTTTAAATGTTAGAAAGCACAGCTGACTGCACTGCCTCTGTGTCAGAGGGTAGTGGCAAGTTCAGTCGCCCCAGCCTTGCCTGCTCCAGTGGGTGCTGGTTTGGGGGCCTCCCAGCAGACAGTGTGCATGTGAACCCTCTCCGCAGTGGGCTCCCCCGGCCCACTGATCCGGCTCTGACAGCCCAGCTCCAGCTCCCGCTGGCAGCCTCCTCGTCCCCCCGGCGCCTGGCTGGACCCACAGCCCCAGGACCCAGCAGCGCTGGTCAGCCGCTCTTAAAACGACTGTCAGCCCTGCTACCCTCTGGCTCTGCCATCCTGTCAGTGATCGCCCCCCCTCGGCACCCCCCCACGGCACCCCCCTCAGCGGGAGACAACAGAGCCTGGCATGACGCGTCTGTCTGCGACAATCACTTTGCATTCAGATTTCCCTCTGTGTTTTTTTTGTAGGCGGTAGACAGCAGTGTTGAGTTAGAGATGGTTACTGTTAATGTCAACACTAGGAAAGGGTGTATCCATGGTGAGCTAATGGGTTTGGAATGGACTTGGGCCAGAGTCTTAAGATTGGTTAGCAACATCTGGGCCAGACCCATCTTGGAGACGGCTTGCGTCTGAGAGCGACTCCGGCTCTGCTGGCTTTAAGAGATTGGTCTCTCCATCTCAATTTGCCCAGGACGGTGGTTGAGTTGCCATAGCGATGCTATTCTAATCACGAGACAGGCGGCATCTCAAAAATGTTGTCAGTTTCAACTTCAAAAAACAGGAAAGAAAGGGAGCGTAAAAATATGACATTACTACCTCTCTCTAATGTTATTTGGAAGTGATAGCTTTGATAGGTGAGGGACCACGAGACACATGAGGGAAGCGAGCAAGAAAAAGAGCGAGAGAATGAGAGACAGATGGACTGGTGCTCTGCGTTCCGACGTCGCCATTCCTCCTCCTCATCACGCCACATCAAAACAGGCACCACGGGGGGATTCGTCGCTCATCAGGAACGCTAATACCGCTCCGCCGAGAGCTGGACGTCAGGGACTCCCGTTCGCGCTTCGCTGTCTGTCCCACTTCACTCCGCTACCGATAAACATCTCCATTTAGACTACGTCAAGACCAACACGGCTCGCGTGAAAGATAGCGTTAAAAAGTTATCCGGGACATCAAAAATGGTCCCCGTTGGTCGTCTATTTTTGGACGCCTGTCTCAGAGCAGGTGCTAAATTGTTGGGAGAAATGTATCCATTTGTCTTCGGCCCCCGGTGTTGATGAGGATGGATTGTGAGTCGTGCTCTTCAATATGCAAACCTCCTGTCAACAAAGTGCCGATTGAGAGGCTACCAATTACCACGACAGGCCCAGAGAAAGATCCTTATCAGGCCCTGGGACTTAGTTCATCTCGGGCGCTATGGAAGTGCTGTATTGATTGACCATCGGGCAGCTAATAACATGGGTTATCTACATGTAGCAAGAGACAGGACTTGCTGGCAGTGGCGAGGCAGTATCACAATCTAATATGTCCACCAAATTAAGGCCCCCGCACGGCCAGAGGAGGACGGTCATGTACCTGGCAGAAGTAAATGAAGGTCAGAGAATCATTAACAAGGCTTTGGTGACATTATGACCAGCTATAAATCCATGCATTTTTTATGCTGTTATGCAAGGAGCAGATAGGTTTCTGTTATATCTTAAAAATGAAACCTTTCCTTAGAATAGCACGGAGAAAGGATTTGTTAAAAAGAGAGTGGTATGAGAGTGGCATGTGTTTTACATTTATAAAATATAAAACCTACACTTAATCTAAACTTAAATAATGTAAAATACCTATATAATACCTTTATAAATACATACTATATAAATTACATCAATTACCTACCTACCTACCTACCTACCAAGCTGTTTTAGTGTTTTTGCATTGTCTTGGGTGGCTTATTTAAAGAAACAAAAACAGCAACGAAACCATAGTGAGACTGTCAGTCTACGTGCATGGGCATGCTTACAAATTCAGCAGGAATACATGTGGCATATCAGATGCATCAGGCTGTAAGGATGAATAATGTTATCTTGCTGTCAAATATATAGTCCATATGTTAGCACGTTTACTTACAATGTCATTCAAGGGGTCACATACAGGCCCACGCCGAGCTGGGTCGCGGGCATGTTAGGTGCACACGTGTCAGGGTAGGAACGTGTGAAACCTGTCTGCTGTGTGCAGTGTGTCCACACATTAATCACTGTGACAGAACAACCCACGATCCCCTCAAAGCCACAGTCTCCAGAGAAATCACCATGACCCCACACACACACATACACACTCACAAACAGCCATTTTCTTGTGTTTTTTTTTTAAACCACTCGACAAGGAGAGGGTTGTAACACAGGGGGCGATAACTGATGAATGCTTTGGCCATGTGTATTAACTCAAATCCTTAGTTGGTCATTGTTTTTCAGGCAAAACAGAATGAGGTTAAAAAAAGAGAGATTACTGAATCGAAGGGCAAGATTTCTAGAATACTCCAGGGAGGAACCCTCCGCTCGGCCCCGAGATTACATTTCAGTCCCAGCTACGCATCAAGACGGAACAGGAAATTGTGCCTCTGTCACGAGGCTGCATGAGAAAAATGTAAATGCTCTGCCTGCCATAAGACACTTCATATGCGCCCTGGGGTCTCCATCATGCAGCCCCTCTCGCTGTGTCCATCTTGTGTCAGAGCTGACTTTTTAATACCAAACTCAGATTGTCTTATTTTTTACTCCTCCCAAACCCACACCACCACCACCCCCCACCCCCCACCCATGCCCAATCCATCACGCTGGGTTAAGTAAGAGAATATACAACGGTGCCTGGCACAGTTTAGGGAGGCCTGGTCGAAAATGACAGAGCCTGGAATGAAAGCTTAGAGAAGTGTGAAGGCATGTGTTTAAAAGCAGAAAGAGAAAATACACAAAGCAATTACCATGTTAAAACAATGAAAACAGGAGCTGCCTTCAAGTGGGCCTTGCAGCGGAAATGTCACATTCCGAACTCGCGTTTCTTTGTCAGTTGCGTTTAAACGAATGGGTGAAGCTAAAATAAACACAACTGCTGGGGAGAAGGAAAAGGGGGGGAAAAGCTCACAAGGTTTTCTGCCAAAGCTCCCCCTTTAACAAACCTGAAAACCCAGCATAAAATGTCTCGCTATCCTTGGGAAGACGGAGGCAAAAAAAAAAGAAAGGAGCAAAATAAATATCTGCGAACACTGTAATGTACCGTGTCGACAATTTAACTGCCAGTTAACTGTCACATCACGTCACTGCTGTAATGTTGCCAGTTGGGGTTGTAGAAATTAAGCTGTTCAAAGCTGGTTGCTCTTCGTGCTCGACACCAGATTCGTAGTCTTTATGAGCGCCTATTGAAGTTCAGCCCTGTGGATGCTGTATCGATTTCAAGGAATTGCTCTTCGGCTTGGGCTCCTCCGTTCTATCATGCCTTGTAAAACAGCGCTGGCTTGCTGGGGATACTGCGCAGATGCACAGTAATTCATAGGTGCCAGGGGCGTCTCGGTCACACAACACACCCTCAGGTGCGTCCGGACGCTCCAGCCAGGGGATGGGGCTGGGTGGGGGGGGGGGTGTGGGTTGCTTGACTGGGGTGCTTCCAGGCCAGGGCAAAAGGGGGGCCGATTTATCAATGCAAACTTAATAACATCCATTTGAATCTAACTAAAAATCAATATTTCATTACCAAATTGTTAGCGGGAATGAAGAAGGATTGCGGAAGTCAGGGCAACGCGTTTGGAAGGAGGCGTCAGGAGGCTCGATGGGGAGACGGGATGATTCATGGGACCATCAGGCCAAAAGAGAGAAGGGGGGGAGGAGAGGGAGAGAGGG
>CM059280.1:11475894-11513394 GCA_030347295.1 Setipinna tenuifilis | reverse complement strand
TATCACATTTGGAGAAACATTTATGCTGTCAATGGGCTCTGATGATTAATGTAATAATTATGATAATGTTATTAAGCAGAATTATAAATGCAATCGCATTAATCATAGATCTTCCTCGTTATGCCATTAACTATGCATCCCTTCTTAACTCAAAGACTCAGAGGAAACAAAGACCCCCAAACACAAAAGCGGCTCTTGAAAGTGCATGTGAGTTTTTTTTTATCGCCTATTGCTGCTTGTTGCAGCTCTTGGACTCTAAAGAAAATCCAGTTTTTTTTTTTTTTTTTTGACCGAGGCCCTTTCAAGTGTGCTATGTCAAAAGAGTGGCATTAGCCCCAATAACTGACAGAACTCCCGAGAACTTGGAAACAGCCCTCACTGGGAAAAACAGAAACAGTTCACGTCGAAGTGTCTGCATGGTGAGAAGTGAGCGTTTGAAATATTTAAGATGTGTGTGTCAGTAGCTTTTTGAGGCCTTTTTTTGTGCACGGCCCCTAATCGCGGTGGCTGGGGCTGGGGGTTGTGTCATGTTTAAATTTTCATGGGTCGCATCTTCCATGGCTAACCAAAGAAGACGTGAGAAGGTTCATCCACGCAGAGACACCTAAAATGCAGTTGTCAATGGGGGGCAGGCACGGGCGGGCATAGGGGTGGGGAGGGTGAGGGTAGGGGTTGTGCTGGGGAGGGAAGTAGATGACTTTGGGAGGACTTTCAGCCCTGCATGTGACAGGAAAGAGACTTATATCTTTCTTTCAACCTCTCTTTTTTTTCAGCAGAAGATTAAAAGGCAAATGAATGACAGTGCTCGACACCCCAAATCAGCTCCAGACATTAATATTTCACACTGATGGCAGCTGTTTATCACAACAAGGCAGAATTAAAGATGGGAGGGTGGGGGAGATGGGAGGGAGGTAAAAAGATGAAGGCAGAAGGGCGAGCGCATTCGCATGATTTAGCCATATTTACTAAATGTGTGCCTTGCTAATCGCACCGCTTTATATCACTGGAGGAAAGAAAAGTGGGTTTCTGGCAAAGGAGTGGTGATTGCATTATACACCTCAATTAGAAGCTGGTGGTTTTGATCCCCCCTCAAAAGATTGAGGAGCCTTTGGAATGATGATGCAGAGTCTCTTAACACACCTAAGTATCCAGTGTTTCAAATTAAAAACGTCTTGCGAACACGACCATATTCACTTTAAGCACTGAGTAGGTGGCTTTTTCGGGAGTAAATTATGCATGAGCATAAATGATAAGCAGAAACAGCGATGGCGTTAGGCTGTATAGATCAGAATTAAATAAAAAATGATTTGGAGTCGAAATGACTGAATCTTAAGGTCAGGAATTAACTTCATTGCTCTTATCAGGGTATTGTGCGCCATAATGGCCATGAGGCATGTGGGCGATCACTGACAACCTCAATTGGAAATGTCCATATTAGGCAATATGCAAATGCTGTTGATGGGGTATAAATTCCGAGCCGTGACAGTGAACCAACAGAGGCCGATGATTAAAACAGGGATGTAAAGACGAGGAGGAGGGGGAGGGGGAGTGGGGGGGGGGGGGGTTGCAACCAGGCTCTGACTGTAATGAGTGAATAAAGTCAGAGATAGCCATCAACTGAACCGTAGCCAGTCGATGAAAAAACAAACACATCCTTCCACAGAGATGCGTTTCGTTTGGGGGTGTGTGACCGTGAGCGCCTCAGCATAGGGCGCCGAGGAGCGTCGATAGCTGTCAGTCTCGAACGGTCTCTGGCGTTAGCATGTGCTCACCGCAGCAGATTCCAGCAGCGGTACACCATTGACCTTCCCCATCTCCCCACTCGCCGACGTTCACCTTTTACTACACGATGCATCATTATCAAAAGCCCCTGGCGAGCGAGCACATGTGGGAGAGCCTGAGCTTACCTACCTCCTGTTAGGACCAGCAAAACAGACGCATAAATAAATAAACAAAATATATATATATAAAATAAAATAAATAAATAAATAAATAATGAGTGACATTCGGAGCGAGGGTGTGCACGCACACACACAC
The DNA here is from genome assembly GCA_030347295.1 of Setipinna tenuifilis. NCBI lineage: Eukaryota > Metazoa > Chordata > Actinopteri > Clupeiformes > Engraulidae > Setipinna > Setipinna tenuifilis. Next base: position 11,511,357 of record CM059280.1, on the reverse strand, counting down.
ACACACTTGAGCCGCCCGCTGCAGTTTGAAAATGTCACAAAAGCCAGATTTATGGCGCGCCTTTCTGAGGACATTATTTGAGCTTGACAGTCTTAATCATTCACGCTTTCCCCTCCGTCTCCTTTCTCTCCCCGCTGCCCGTCATGGATTATTGAAATAGAAAAATAACAAGTGGGGAAAAGGGCCCAGGAGCGGTATCAAAATGTCAGGTTTGTACTTACAGCCGTGTGCGGCGAGACAGGGTCAAGGGCTTCAATTATTTGTATATGGTGCGCCCGGGCTCTACATGAAAGGTTATGTCACCCCTCAGCTATTTACCCCCCCAACCCACCCCAAGCCACCCACCCCACCCCCCCATTTGAATGGGACTGATATTCAGCCCCGGCTGCAGTGGCACTGATACGGAACAGATCCAGCATTTGGAGCCAGGGTGGGGGGTGGGGGGAGCAGGCCAGGGGAAGGGCTAGATTGACAGAGTGACAGGCAGAGGGAAGAGGAGGGGGCCTGGGGTGTTGGGGGCTGGGGTGGCTGTTGGAGTTTGGGGACTGGGGGTTGCAGGCTTTGTGTCAGCGGACTCATACGAGAGCAGGATGATTGCGTGGTAATGTGTAGCTGATCCGTACCGAGGTGGCCCGGGATTTACGGATCCTTAGGGGTCCGGCGGCGCCGTATGTGTGTGACAATCTGGCCACAGAGCAAGAGCGAGCGAATGAGAGAGCGAATGAACGCACGTCATTTGAAGGACAGGGTATTACCATTATCAGGCCCCTAAGAGCCAACACTGCGGAAATCTGTGCATAATAGTGTATACTAAGCTTACAGCGGGACCCAAAGAAATAAAACTCAACCTTGTATGACATTTAGATACAACATGTTTTTACTCACCTTTTTTTTCTTTTCCACAAGTAAAAGCCAAGGGTTGGTCCTGCCTGGAAACCTTGCTGGAGCCAAAAGAACTTAAATGCGCAGAGAATCGGCGATGAGTAATTTATCACCCGTAAGACAATCATGGTGATCAATTGGATTTTATGCTGACCCGGGTGCAAAATGATTGCGGAGCGGCAGGTGACATTAATGGTTTCGCCTTGGCTTCCCATCCAGCCGGCCGAAGGTTGTGTGCCGGCCCATGTGAGCAGCCGCCCGTGCCCCCTCCCCACCCCACCCCCCCCCCCAACAGTTCCTGTAAAAATCTCGGGGTTATTGAGAGTGATATGAAATTTCTAAATGTCATTAATTGACACCTTTTCCCTCTGAGCTGTCAGGGGGGAGACAGAAAGGTCACCGCTCTGGGGTGAAATATTTATATATATATTTCCCTGCGATGTGAATTATGGCTGTCGTTAACGAGTGGGAATGGATGGTGGAGCAGACGAAGAGCCTCTATCGATCCGCTCGCGCACACTGGAACACTGGGGGGACAAAAATGGGGATGCTCTCTCTCTCTCTCTCCTTCTCTCTCTCTCTCTCTCTCTCTCTCTCTCTCTCTCTCTCTCTCTCTCTCTCACTCTCCTTTAGACGGAGTGGGGTGACTGTAGCCGACACGGATGAGATGGACCATCACTGTTCCTCATGCTGCCAAATGGCCAAAGCAAAAACCTAAAGGGAGCACATCAGTCATGTGAATACATGCAATGTTAAAACCACCAATGGAGTTATGCTCTTATAATGTTGACACAACAGAAGAGGGAAGCTGTACAATCATTGATGGTGCTAAATATTATGTATGGCTGTTACCCCCAAAAATATGACAAAAGTATGACAACAACCATTAGTTTTACGTTAGCCTTCAATGGGCTTACACATCTGTAGATGTGTACCTCCAGACTTCATACAAATGTGTTTCATCAGACAGGTGGATGCCACAAACACACAGAAACTCACGCACACATCATCCCCCCCACCCTAAAGAGCACCCCCTGAAAGCCCCCACCTCCCGTGTTTACCCCCATCAAATCATCCCCCACCCCCCACACACACACAGAAACACAATGACATATGAGTTTTAAATGAGCGCAACGTATACATTTTAAAACAGAGCGAAGAACTAGTTCATGAAGCAAATAAATGAAAGCAAATATACAGCATATACGCTCCACAGCCGCCATATGGAGCCTTGCTGCTGCTCAGAGGCCCTTTGCTGTTTGTCAGGCGCTGGCTGCGAGTCGAAAGCGCTTCATTTTTGACTGAATATTATGCTACATAACCACTTGGCATTTAAGTTGAAAAATGGCTTTCTGCTTGAGCCGTCAGCTCTGGTGTTTTCATCATCAGCAGCCGGGTTAGGGAGGAGCGAGGGGGAAATGGCCTTTTTTCAGCTTCCTGATGCCATTAGACATGGGCTGACCCGTACTTAAGCGCTGGCGGTGGTGGCGGCGGTGATGGTGGCGGCGGTGGTGGTGGTGCACGGCTCTGGTTGGTTGGTATGCACGCTGCATGTGCAAAGGTGTGTTACCACGGCAGCACCGTGTCACAGGAGGGGAAGGGAGGGCCACAGAGATCTTAATCGGGAGCAGAGGGAAATGTATAAATAAGCAGTGGGCACACGCTAGGTCATGTCAAATCACCTTTCGGAATTTCTTTCGAAAGAAAAAAAAACAGCAGTACCATGACTTGGGTATTACTACTGAGGTAGTCTATGGTGTTGTTAGTCTGTATTGTAATAATGAGTAAATTAGTCATGCCATTCATATAGATACATATATAGTTACAGCGTAAGTAAGAACGAGATGTCTGTCAACATGTGTAACTCTGTATGGATGCATAAAAAAGTAATTAAAAATATATTTAAAACAATACTGTCACTGTCATTGCTGTTTCTACTCCACACTTACCTTTAGATGCAGGTTAGATGATGTAATGCTCTAATTTAGTTGAAAAAAGAGAAAATAAAAAACACAATGTTCTGATGACTTATAAAAAAAATGACAAGTGAATAAATGGATAATTGAACAAAATGTTGAAATCAGTGTCACAACACCATTAAAGCACAGTTGACATCAGGCATCGTGAAACGGTTAGATGTATGCGTTGATGATATCCTATGGGCAGACAGCTAATGAGTTCATGATGTGGAGCTAAGACTAATTATAGCCCCAGATTAGACACTGCGAAGAAGGGAAGTTGCCCAGTGGAATCGGTCATTTCTTCATCGTCCTTTTTTTTTTTTCTCTTCAAAGTCGTGCCAAATGGAGGGAAACCAATCTAAACAACAGTTTATGTTAAACCCTAAATCTCATTAGGGCTGCACAGAAGAGGGAGGAAAATGTTTGACAAGGGAAAATGTTGAATCACTTCCTGTATAGTAACACTGCGACTTTCATGTGGTCCAGCGTCTAATTAAGGGGAACGTTTTTTTTTTTTGCAAGGGCTTGGGAGGCAACATTAAAAGTCTGAGACGCACGATAAGTCATACGGGCGAGATCTGAAGTATTACCCATAAAGTGGTCCCCACCGCGCTCCTACCTCTGGGTCAACAGCTGAACTTATTCTACATCACTCCGTGTCCTACATGGCAGAATTACGACTGGGGAACATATGGCCCACGGCTGAAATTTATGGCTCTTGTTTGTTGTGGTGGGTCTGTGTGTGCTACCTCCCCTCCACATCGCCTGACTGCATTTCTTTCAGTCACAGGGCCTGCTAATGCATAATTGTCATGTCATGAAAACGGAACAAAAAAAAGGAAAAGGGAAAGAAAACAGCACTTAAAGACTCATTTTCCTTCCGGAGTGGCGAGGTATTTACTAGATTTTGGAATCTCACTTATAAGAAGATAACTGTCCCATTGACCATTGACGATCTTGTCATTATTAGTAATGAATCACAAACCCAGCAGATCAGTCATGGGAATATGTGCAACGTTAAAACAATGGAGTTATGCTCTGATAATGTTGACACATCAGAATAGGGAAGGAGTGCAGTCACTGATGGTACTAAATATTATGTATAGCTGTACCCCAAAATATGACAAAAGCATGACAACAACCATTAGTTTTACGTTAGCCTTCAATGGGCTTACACATCTGTAGATGTGTACCTCCAGACTTCATACAAATGTGTTTCATCAGACAGGTGGATACCACAAACACACAGAAACACACGCACACACATTCCACCCCCCGACCCCCTCCCTAAAGAGCACCCCCCCATACCCCATCCCGCCACCATAAAGAGCAGCTCTTTTTCATTCACTCCCTAGATCTAATGCAGCACTGCCTTTTAAATAAATAAATACCCTTTTAAAAAAAAAGTTTAAATGTCAAGTATCACTGTTGTGCTCAACACAATGTCCTTTACAGCGGGTTTTCGTGTCAGTGTCTAAGTAACCCCGGTGTGCCTTTTGCATATTTTATTATATTTTGTGGATTGTTTGTGCGCTCCTGCCGCTGCTGTGTAATGAAGGAGTGATGCTGCTGCTCTGCGGTCACTGGGCCCAGTCTGGCTGAGGGCCGAGCCCCCTTACCTGCGGTCACTGGGCCCAGTCTGGCTGAGGGGTGAGCCCCCTTACCTGCGGTCACTGGGCCCAGTCTGGCTGAGGGGCCAAGCCCCCTTACCTGCCCCGCTTCATTGGGCTTCAGCAAATAACTCACTGCAAAATTAGTGGACTGATTCCTGGTCTGGGGCTGTGTGTGTGTGTGTGTGTGTGTATATGTATGTGTGAGAAAGTGTGTGTGTGTGAGTGTGTGTGTGTGTGTGTGTGTGTGTGTGTGTGTCTGTGTATGTGTGTGAGAGAGTGTGTGTGTGTGTGTGTGTGTGTGTGTGTGCACGCATGTGTGTGTGTGTGTGTGCGCGCATGTGTGTGTGTGAATGTGCTAATCAATTGAAGTGCCCTCGTTACCAGAGAAGATTTTGGCTGGTTGACCACTGATGTGGAAGAAGGGCTAGGAGTGTTTGTCTGTGTGTATATATATATGTGTGTGTGTGTGTGTCTATGTTTGTGGGTGTGTGTGGGGGGGGGGGTGGGCATTGGAAAGGTGGTTCGGAGGGGGTGGTGAGGGGGGGGGTTGGGTTTTCTGCACTTGACAGTTGGAACTCTGTTGAAACGTAACGTGTGATTAATGAGGGGGTTTTATGGCGCGTAGGCGCTAGGCCCGGTGAGTCACGGGCCTGCAAGTATTGACATCTCCATTATTTACTGACTGATCGGAGCAACCCAGGGGCCCCTGATTAGAAAACAATAAATGCTGTTATTGGTGATCCGAGCCTAAGCAGGACACTGCAAATGCATGTCCGAGCTTTTCTAATTACTGTGACCACTGCACACTGGACAGTGATAAACCAAAAGCAATAGAGAAATCCCACAGGAAGGGGGAAGAGGAGGGGCCCGGGGGGCAGAATGTGTGTGTGTGTGTGTGTGTGAGTGTGTGTGTGTGTGTGTGTGTGTGAGAGAGAGAGAGTGTGTGTATGTATGTGTGTGTGTGTGTGTGTGTGTGTGTGTGTGTGTGTGTGTGTGTGTGTGTGTGTGTGTGTGCACGCATGCATGGGTGTACTTGTGTGCGTGTGCACATGTGTGTGTATGCGTTTGTGTGTGCATGTGTGCATGCACGTGTGTGTATGTTTCTGTGTGCGTGTGTGTGTGCGCATGTGTGTTTGTTTTTGCGTGTGTGTGTGTGTGTTTCCATGTGTCCATGTGTGTCTCAATGTGTTTATGCATTGTGTATATGAGAGATGTAAGAGTATTTGCAGAGCTTTCAAATATGTCTCGGGACGAGTGTGTACCACATGGAAGACTATCTAAATGACTGGCGCGACTTGCTGATTGATTGGTATATTGAAACTGCTGCATTAAAATGTTATACTAGAACTTCACCCTACAGTAAATTCTGACCATTTAAAAAGTGTTAGTGTTTTGAATAAACTACTTTACATTTTCAATCTTCTTTTGCTTGCGACAAAAGCAAATAATAATAGCAATGCCACATTCATCATCATTCAAATGATCCTTGTACATAACTGGACCTTTCTGTTAAACCATTTTTGACGCACCTTACACACCCAAGAACCGTTCAAAATGCAGCTACACTATTTACATTAGTCTCCAAAATGCCTCTTCTGTCTACCACAGCATGCTGTGTTCATTTCAAAACTGGACTATGTAGAAACAATATCCTATCCATCAAAAATGGCATTCCGTTTTTAGGATCTTGCACACTGCAGCTGAAATGTTGGGGCCTTTTTTTATTGCATTTGAGTTCAAGGAGCTTGTGCAGTCAGTAAATCAGATATACTAAATATAAGGTAGCAATCAACTTTTGTATTTATTTTTTATTTATTAGTTTTTGTTTGCAGTGGTTTAATACTCACATGATTTTTCAAGGGTCAATCTGTAACAATGGCCTACGTGATATGGAGAGATGTCATTGAGATGTCATGTCTGGGTTCCAAGGGACTATAAGACCCTATAATATTTTAGCCCATAATATAATGTAATATCACAATTGCTATTGTTTTCTCATCATGGATATCATTGTCGACACACAGCATATGCAACCTTTAAATAATTCCCCTCCAAGTTAGCATCCCATTAGGTTTTGCTTGTTTTATAATGCTAACAGCAAAAAAAAGGCAGATATCGCCTTTCCAGACTTCTCCTACAAGTTTTGCAGAACTGCCATCTTATGATATCGGCGAATGCTACACCATACACAGCACTATATCGGCCCAACATGCTTACTAAGCTTTGGGGAAATAAAAAACTTTTAATTTAGTTTGTTTGAACTACCTGTCGAGAAGAAAGCAAGCAAACAAATTCCTTTCCTTCATTAACTCCTCCCATTTGGGAAAAGCTGTTTAAATCAAAGCCTTGTGAACATGCATAGAACATTCATAATACTAACTCTCATTATCAGAGATATAGGCGGGACTACCACTATTTATCAAAGACACAAATTTACATTTTGTAATGTGCTGTACATAGGCTAGAAAATAAATTGCTTGACCAGTCTTGCTAACTTTTGTGTTGGGTTTTACAAAAGACCTAATAATACACATTGCACCATATCGATTAACATTGTTTTGATCAGATGTTTATGTCCTTGCATGTGCTTATTTGTACTGTTTGCTGTTGTGGTTAGGTCAGGTGTGCCAGCAGAATTTCAACACATAGTACTAGACCTGGCTATGCACAACAAAAACAATCATGATCCCAAACAATGCTAAAATTAATCTTACACTTATTACAAAAATTTAAGTGAAAAAATCAAGCAACACCCAGAGCTGGGACCTAGAGTAAGAAAATGTGGTTACCCTAAGTGATGAGAATTTTGGCATTGTTGACATGTTGATGTCTTTAATTAATGAAAAAACTTTGACCAAAGACAATATCCTTCATTTCTATTTGCTGGATTGATAGTCAACTTGAAAATGATGTGTCAGCAAATACATCACATGATTACTTTTGTCCAAGTTCACCAAGATCAGTAAGGGATGAAATTGGCCAAGCAGTTAACAAACATATCTTGGGATGAGTAAACATTTAGTGTTTACTCACCCCATTCTCAGGTAAGACATTACTATGGCTTCTTATAAGAGAGTTTCTTGTGCAAATGTTGATGTTGAATATTAGGCTACATAACTTGCCTTTCACCCAGAATTAAGTTAAGAACAAGAAGTGCAGAATTATTTGAGCCTTAATATCTGTTGCCTGTAAGGGCTTATATCATGACACTGTATCTCCTTAGCAGTGGTATATTACAGTATAAATACACATTTACTGTACTTCAGGTCAACCATTTAGAGTATTTCACAATGTTTTAGGAACATTTTTAAAGTCTTTTATGAATACTAGGTTTGGATAACATGTAACAGATCTACTTCATGAATAAATAAACCAAATTACAGTAATATCAACTAGAAACACATTTGTACAATGAATAATCCAAAATAACCAGTGAAAATGTGAATGACTTAATGGAATTTCTCACAAGTGTTACATCATTTACGGATAATTTGCCATTGGTTTTAAAAAAACTGTGAATTGCTGTTTATCCATTATCCATGTACATGCTTTGTTGCCACCACCACAAACAAAAAGCATTTCCTGAAACTTATTCGCACTATCCTTGGCCTCTTAGGTCACAGGTCATAGCAGCTTATTCAGAATTATGGCCATGAAAATATAGCACCAGCTCGCACATACACTGTACACTACAGCAGGCTAGAAAGTAAACCAAAGAAGATTCACATATCTCTCCTCTGACATTTGGAAATGGTAAAAAAAAAACTCAGCCCATTTAATGAGAATAAACCTTCAGACTGTGATGAAATATTAAAGTCTAATTTTAACTATTATGACTGCTGCCTTTCCCTTTGATTACAATGAAACGTTTTGGCGCACACACAAGGCAATTTTTTCCACATTACAGCTAAACGGGTTACATTATTTACAAACTTTTTCATGGAACTTTTTATAAGACTGTCACATTTAATTCAGTGATTTCAGCACAATGAAATCTTTCATCACATTTTTTCATTAGTCTATGGCCTAGTCATTGCTGTGTAGCATGTAGATTGTAATATGCACGAGACACACTCTGTATTCCTTTAATTGTTTTGTAAGCCTAGTTTCATTTCATTTGGAGGCTCTGATTAGGATTCACATATTTACACTATGGGTTTTATTTTAACTTTTTTTTAATGTAGCGATATCTTACATTACATAATATCTCTCATGGGAATGCATTTCCTACTTGTAATGAACTCAAAATACTTAAAATATTTTAAATACATAATGCATTGTCCATATATTACTCCTATATGCATTTCAGCCAAGTACAGTTCATCCATTTTGAACATGCTGAAAAGCTCGACTTAAATGCATGGCAAGTTAAGCTGAAGTAGAAAAGCAGATGTCACAGTTGCTACCACAGTGACCACAGTCTTCTTGTCGCTGACGACCGCACAGTAAAACTGAGGAGCACAAAATAAAACCAGCATGAAATAACATTCCAAAGCCTCGAGGGGAAACCAAAAAAGGAGATATATTCAGTTCATATAAACCAAATATTGATAGTGCTATATATCAACAGAGCTTTGAGCTTACATGTTTAAAAATACTCCAGACAACATGTTTAAAAATACTATGAACATAAAAAAATCAAAACTTGATCGCAAATGGGCAACGCTAACCGTGAAATATGTCTGCATGTGAACAATGCATATTGTATTTGACGCAATAAAAAAAGAAGTTCATGACAATAATGAGGGCTTTGTTTTATTTCTATGCTGTTGTCAGTCACAAAACTTATAAAGAGGTGGGTAGTGGGGTCTACAGAATCATATGGGAGTCTATGGCCCTAGTAGCATTAACGTATTAGTGTCTGTAAAATGGGGCAAATATGTCTTTAAGCAGGCTCTTACCTAGCATCACAAAACTGTGATGTGCAATCACTTTTAGTAGTAACAAAGTAATCAACATACAGTATCTAACAACATATTTACTTCTATGTGGTCAACTATCACTTTAAGCACTTTCACTGCTTACCCTCAGTGAGGTAAAAGAAGAATGATACAGATGGTGAAATTTGAGAATGTCAGCCAGTGACTAAATTACTGTATAACGGTGTCTGTATAATTATTGTTTGTTTCTCTAATGAGCTCTGTGCGTAGGGGCAACATGTAGGAAGGGAGTGGTGAAGAAGAAGAAGACCTCATGTGGCAGTAATGCTTGAGAACACATGAGATTATCGAAGGTGACATCACAGATGGTGAGACGTTCGGGCCTCGCATCATCATCCGGTGACGCCGTGCTCCGAAGTGACGAGGAAGTCAGCACTCCACCTCACCCAATCTATCACGGTGCACCCATCCACCTCGCCAATCTGCGCGGCACTAAATCACACCAACACCAACCCCACCCCACCACCACCCACTCACACACCCACCCACCCACCACTATCCCAGGGCACTCTCTCTCTCTCTCTCTCTCTCTCTCTATCTCTCTCTCTCTGTCCAGGTGTAGTGCTACAGGACTTACATGTGCCACCAAACACCCTACATGTGACATCACTTCCTTATGCAGAACACGCTAGGGCTACACCTTGCGTTCCAATTCCGCGTTTTTTTTTTTTTTTTTTGTAGTGAGTGAGAATTCACTTAAACGTGATGTTCATGTTCAAACACTCCCCAGCCAGACAGGCCAGTCAAGTGAGCCTGCCTGCCCTCCCGGGCTCCCTATGGAGTGTGCATGTGCAGTCGGAGGTGCAGGCATGGCAGTCACAGTGTTGAGTGGGCAGTTTGGTGCCGCCAAGGCAGCATGGCATGTCCTGTGGATTCTGGAGCTGACAGAAGGTGAGCTGGAGAACTGAAGCACCTTATTTATTTATATATCCCCCCCCCCAGAAGTCCCCCCCCACCACCACCACCACCACTACCACCACCACCCCTCCACCCCTCTTTCTCACTGTGGATTTATATCTGACTCGAGCCTTCTGGAATAGCAGCTCTCCACCCGCTAAGGATTTACGTGTCACTTAATGTGAAGAGACAGGCCTGTCCTTGACGAGTACACCTGTCACTGGGCCGTGAACGACAGGGCCGAGTCACATCCGATCGTTAAGGAGGGGGGAAAGAGGAGAAAAAAAAAGAGAAAAAGAGAGAAAAAAAATCCCCAATGTGTCAGAAAAAAGAAGGGAAAGATCAAACCCAAGCATTTTAAATGAGACTTTAATCAGTGAGAAATATAGCAGAGTATGCAATGCTGGGGGAGGGACTGTTTGGCATAGATACGACCTTCTTTTCTCACACTGCTAATATCCAGGTGGACCATGAGGGACAACTAGGTAGACTTTAGTCTCACTGCTTCAAACCAAACCAACTGACCACACTGAATTCCATGCTGCTTCTTTCTTGACACTGTCTCTCTAGTGCTTATATTAATAAAGTAAATCTTTGGCTTTCTTCCCCCGTGTGCATTTGTACTCTTCTTTAGCCATTATGGCTTCAAGAAAGTAAACAATCAAGCCCTTTTTTCTTCAAAGTTAACTTCAGTGTCAGATGCCTTCTGAGTCTGCTCCAGGATGATCACACCTCTGACAGCAACAGCCAGGAGCTCCTCCATTTCCTTTGACTCCTTCAACCAAATATCAGCTCGTCATAAATCAGATGATCTGATGAGTTGTGTTCAACCTCTTCTAATATCTTCAAAGGAACGTCGCCGCATGAAGAGAAGACAGAGAGGGGGAAAAAAAAGAGAGTGCCTAAGTGCGAGCAGAGAGTAGGAGTACAGCTAAACTAAATCAGTGCTGTTTTTATAAAAGATAGTTTGGAAGTGAACATTTGGATGGCACTTCAGACAACCTGCAGTACTCTTTAAAAAGGGCTTAATAATTAGTCAAGCACCTTGAGTCCATATTGGCACAGCTACACCAATGTGAAGCATACCTTTGTAAAACAAGGAAAAGTACCGTGTTTAGTAATTTTCTAAAGGAAGTGATGCAATTCCAGTCCGTGTACACGCGTTGCCAGATGCCAAGTCGAACCACCAAGCTTGATGTGTAATTGTACCAGTTCCATACGAATGCCATGTAAGGATAAAAAGTTAGGCAAAGGCCAAAATATTCTATAATGTGGGGAGAGTAAAAGATCATTCTAAGTTCATACAACCTAGTGACTGATTTGCTTTCATTTTTCGTCATGTTTATACGAAACCAACTGAGGCAAAAAAAAAAAAATCGTGTTTGATGATGGTAGTGTTGTTTGATATCCTCGTGTCTGAGAGGTCTCAACTTCAGTAGTGAGATTCATGACTACATAAAGCAGCGCTAGTCTCTTGCTCGTGTGTACTGTAGCTCTGAGTCTGGGAACAGCCATGTTCATTTAGGAGTGTGGGGAGGATAAAGCACAGAGAGAAAGAGCAGGCAGACAGGGAAGAAGAAAAAAAGCAGAAGGAGAGAAAGAGAGCGAGAGAGAGAGAGAGGGAGGGCGATAGAGAGGGAGGGATCGAGAGAGAGAGAGAGAAAGAGGGAGGGGGGAGAGAAGAGAGAGAGAGTGACACTTCTTTGGCAGCGAGCTCGGGGGCTGGGGGGAGTGGGCCGCTGTATGCTGTGCGCCGCTTGTGCAGGGGGGACGGAATAGGCTGTGACACCCACCGGCGAGCCCCGGCGCTCTATAAAAAGCCTGCATATGCTCATGGCAGGCGGCGCGAGGAGAAACAGCCCTGGCGTCCAAAGACCCCGCCGTCACCGCATCCTCCATATGGGGAGGCGGGCCCTCGCTACGCTGACGGACGGACGCCCGCGCGCACTGAAATCACCCATCTGCGCGGCTTGCAGGTGTTTCCAATGATTATATTATTAGCTCTATCCGCTCATCTTTGATTTTTATGGGCTTTTTAGTATCCTGGCCCCCAATCTGGGCAGGATGAGAGGGAAAAAAAAAGGTAAAATATACCCGCGTACACGCCGCCATCTGTCTCGGAGGAGGCAGGGATGCATCCTCAAGGAAAACATGGAGGGCTGGAGGGAGGGAGGGAGGGGGGGCTGCATAAGGCTGTTTGTTGCTCCCAGATTTATAAGAATTTTATAGAGTTAAAGAGTTTTATGTTATATTAGTTATATGCGGGTGCCTTTTAGGTGGGTGGATCTGTGTGTGTATATGTGTGTGATAGTGTGTGTGTGTGTGTGTGTGTGTTTGTAAAGTGTCTGTGATTAAGAACAAGGGTGTGAATGGTTAGTGTGTCATGTGACAAGTGTGAGTGTGTGTGTGTGTGTGTGTGTGTGTGTGTGTGTGTGTGTGTGTGTGTGTGTGTGTGTGTGTGTCATGCGGTGAATGTGTGTGTGTGTGTGTGTGTGTGTGTGTGCATGTGTGTGTGTGTTTGCGCATGTTATGTGTCAGGCATACAGGGCATATGTGGCAGACATTCGCTGAATACACAATGGAGGACATTTGCATAGTGCTCAAAATAATCAGGAAATAATTGGTATCATCTTTTGTTGATGCCTATAAAATAGATTGCATGTTCTGTTTTCAGCCAGGCAGCCAAGAAACATGGCAGTATCCCTGTCCTTCCAATTCCATTGGCTTTGGATGAGCACTGTCCTCTCTGTCTGTGATACCAAGTGCAGCATCGTTCAGTCATTAGCTCAGTCGCCACTGCTTCATCTATTGTAGTAGTAGTAGTAGTAGTACTTTATTTACTTTATCCCAAAGGAAATTAAGGTGTTGAGGCTAATCAGTAGCATTAAAGATGATAGGTAGTCCTAATACAATTACAGCAAATAATCATAAAATGTCCATGAAATGTCACCAGAAATTAAAGAAACACGAATTTCACTAATAGTATGGATACAGATATATTTGATTTCACTATCAGTTTTGGTCACAATCCTACATACTACATCTTAAAAGAACAAAAACGAATCAAAAGATATTTATCAATTCATATATTTTTGGATATTTATTTTGATTTGATTATAGAGCACATTTGCAAAACATTTTTTCATTACTGTTTCTAATTTATGAGAGGTGTGATTGCTTAAGTAGTACAACGAGTGCAATTACATCCAGTCACAAGTGGTTTAACATGTGATACCTTGCAGGGCGTACAGTAGTATCTGTCTGTCAATGTCTTACTGTACGAGTCTCTTATGTTAACACACACACACACACACACACACACATACAACATACCCCCTCCCCGATACATGCATGTTCTTGTCCTGTATGGAAGTGATTATGCAGAAGACATTTCTGCTCTGAATGTGGGTAGTGCAGTCTATAGGAGAGTTGACAACAAATGGTGCTTTTGTCTCCTCCAGGAGCCTGTGACAACGAGCAGAACTACTGTATAATCGCCGCTTAATCTCCAGGGATTATGTGTGCAAGGATCTCTGTCTCCTTGTCTCTTAGCACATTACACCAGAAGCATCTTATCTACAAACATACAAATGGTATGTGCTTGTATTGCCTCACTCTTTTACTTGTCAGAGGCTTTCTCATTCACTCACCCGCACCCCAGCCCCAACACCCAACACCCCCACCCCCACCCCCCCATTCTCTTTTTCTTCCTCGTCTTTTAGCTCGCCAAAAATTTCTGTATTCCTCTTTGTCACGCTTGCTTTTCCATGCCGCAGTGGCGGATGTTTGGTAATGGCCATTTAGAGTAATCAATTGCCCGTCTTTGAAGTTGGGAGATGAAAGAAGAGTTTGACAGCTAATGTGTGTCTGTCCCGTGACGTGAACAGCATGACAATGCCAGCGCTTTGAAGGCAAAAGGACAGGCACATCAGGGTGAATTTATCCCTCTCAAAAAGACATACCTCTGCTGAGCACTGCTGCAACAGCAAGTGGCAGCTCTCTCTCTTTCTCTCTCGTTCTCTCTCTTTCTCTCATTCTCGCTCAGTTTCCTCTCCACCTCGCTCTGTCTCTCACTCTGTTTTATATATCTGTCACATACGTATACCTCCTATGCCGCCGGTGCCATCTCCCATTCCACGCTTCTCCTGAGAAATGTGTTCAAGTAAACATTTCACGCTTGCTTATGCTAAGAGGAACTGGCAGCTGCAGGTAAATGACAGCTTGAGATCTAACGGAGGCTTAGGACAATATTGATGAAGAAAGTGAGCTTTTCTCTCTTTTTCTGTCTTTCTCTCTCGCTCCATTTCTCTCTTTCTCCCTCCTTTATTTTCCCCCAAAATATATAAAACAAACATCTGTTATTCAAGCTGTGTTAAGTTTTCCTTTAGTTTAAGAAGGAGTAATTGCCACACAAAAGTGCAAATCAAACATATCCTTCAATGCATATTATTATCGTTTTTTTTTCTTTTCTGCAGGTTTGTTTTTTCTTTTTTCTTTTTTTCAGGCAAAGCCTTTTTAGCCTAGCTCACATGTAGCGGCTCTGCTAGCATCTCTGCAGCACTACTCTCTGTGGAGCCGCTGAGAGACGGAAATCTACACACACAGCAAAAACATTTACTGAAACGGATTATTACCCATAACCACATTCACTCTGAACACACACCGTGGTGGTCCGTGACCTCTGCCTTGGAATTCTGGGAAGGCTGGGGCCTCCCCCTGCCGAGAAACATGAGTGCTGAAGTATGTAAAAGGAAGTGATCTGTGGGTCTCCTACATGTCTTCCCCCAGCTGGGTGCCTGTTATGGGTTTATGGCCTTGCGCAGTGTTTGGGGTGGGTGCAGGGAACAAGCACACACTCCCCCGCCCCATTCACCAGCCGTTTTGGTTCATCATCAAGAGGCACTGCAGTTCTTACCCTCTCTCTGTCTCTTTCTTTTTCTCTCTCTCTATCGTTCTCTCCTCTTTCTCTCCCTCTGTCTTTCTCTGCTCTATTTTTTCCCCTGTTTCGGCCCCTTTTTTTTTTTATTAAAAAAGAGACAAGTCTCGCTCAGTTGAACACTGAGGTAGTGTAAGTTAACGGCGTCTCGGAGCCACAGTGTAACACATGCTTACATAACCCAAACCACATGCAGCCCCTTTCATGGCATGCACCCCCTGTGTATGTGTCTCGTGTGTGTGTGTGTGTGTGTGTGTGTGTGTGTGTGTGTGTGCATGTGTGTGAGAGAGAGGGAAACGGAGAAGGGGGGAGAAAGTGTGTGGTGTGTGTGTGGTGTGTGTGTGTGTGTGTGTGTGTGTGTGTGTGTGTGTGTGTGCATGTGTGTGAGAGAGAGGGAAACGGAGAGGGGGGAGAAAGTGTGTGTGTGTGTGTGTGTGTGAGAGAGAGAGAGAGAGAGAGAGAGAGAGAGAGAGAGAGAGAGAAGGAGCTACAGCGACTGCAAATCAAATGTGGTTATGTTTATACTACTGTCAGAAAAGCACAACCTCATCTCACAAGAGTTTCTTCAGTGGAGATCTCTTGTAAACAGAAGGAATTAAACTTCAAAAACATCATGTTTTTGACGGAAACCACAGTGTTACCATAAAACAATTATGTGACCGTGTGAATCCTGCTCTATTGACACAACAGTGTGGGTTTACTCACTTGTGAAAAATATCAAATGTCTCTTTTTTTTTGTTCTTCTCCACAGTAAATGTAAACACACATACACATATTTAGCATGAACCAGTTTGTACAGCAACTCATGCAAACACCCCACCCGACCCCCCTGCCCCCCCACCCCCAACCCCCCTTTCCTCCTCCTTACATTAGCAGTGCATACCCACAGACGGGGAGGCACTTTAGAGAGCACGGGTGGAGTTTGGGGAAAAGGCGAATAAATCAGAAGTTTCACCTTCGTGCTGACTTTCAGCCTAACCCCTGTAAGAGAGCTAAATCTTCGTGACAGGTACAGGCACCACAATCCACGGCTCCCAGTGTTCACTTACAGGCTTAATCCGTGAAAATTGGTAATACAGTTAAATAATAAAAAAGGAGCTTTTTTTATTAGATAAAACATGACAGCTTGTCCGGAGGGGTTTATTTTATTTATTTTTATCTAAACGCACCACAGTCGTCCACAAAAAAAAAAAAGTGGTCCACAAATGGTGAAAAGATGGAGACTAGAGGCTGGTGACACACTCTCTCTCTGGTCTTGCCTTCTTCTTCTTCTTTTTTAATCACTCGCTCTTAACCACGCTGCTCTGATCCACTTCCTCTTCTCTCTCTCTCCCCCTTTCTACAATAAGCCTCTCTGAACCTATCTCTGCTCCCGCAACATCACAAAGGCTTACTTATCTCAGCATTACCTATTAACAGTTTAAACCCTCCGCCTCTTTGATAAACACTCCCTATAAGGTTTATCTTCACAGCGCCATCGTCCACTTGAAGGTCCCCTCGTCCCCGGCGCAGTAATTTGTTTAATTAAAGTGTCATTTTGGGGAAGTAACGTACGGCCGAGTCATTTGCGGCGGAACGCAAAGAAGTTTACGGCACAGTGTAAGCTTTTTTTTTCTTTTTCTTTTTTCTCTCTCTCTCTCTCCTCTTCATGCTTCAGTATTATTATTTTGTACCTCTTTTCGACAGGCTTAGAGTAAGTCCCCCCTGCATATCGGACGCTAGTGTTTGGAGGAGTGCAGCAACGTTTTTGAGATCCCCTCTGAGACAGGAAGGGGAGGGTTAGGGTAGGGAAGGGGGTAGGGGGGTGTAAAGGGAAGATGAGCAGCACAATAAATAAAATGGTTTGTTTCCAAACGAGGTCCTGAGGGGATTGGCTTTTAAGGCCTGAAGCCGTCAGCACTTTGGGCGATTTGCACATGATTTCATTAGGAGTGAAAATAAGAGCACAATGAAGATGGAAATAGACTAAGCAAAGTGCAGACGGGCGAATGGCTAAGATGCAAGCAAGCCATACACACAAGCACAATACATAAAACACATAATGATTCCTTTTTGAAATAGCACGATCAAAACAATCAAACACAGCTTCCTTTTGGTGTGTTTCGTTGCTCCGTGTGATACTAAATAATACTGCATTTCTTGAACGGCAGGGGAATCCACAGATATATTGTGAAAGACATTTTCACCATTTTACTATTTTACTCTAGTTTTCAAAATTCATTCACTTGCACCATACTGTTGGCAGCAATGTTTTAGCATACAATTGAGTCGTACAGTTACAGAAGTCTTGTGTATGGGAAGACACAGCATGTGACATAGAGACAATACAACACATTAGCCTCCCAGCCCCCAATTGGGCAATGATATATATTTTGTAGAAATGGGGCATTTTGCAGACCTTTTTCATGGCACATTTTCCAGTGGCAATATTTTAAAACCTTTTTTGGCTGTATGTTTGGTTGAAATCAGCATGAAATATTTGCTTATCCAAGAATAAAAATATATCGAAAGCCAAGCTCACAAGCAACCCTCATGCAACTTCAGTCGCATCTGATAGTGCTTTTCATATTCAAGGTCACTATCATTCTCTCTTTTTTTCCTGCTCTTTCATTCTCTTTCTCTCACCCTCTCACTCTCTCTATCTCATTCCTTTTCTCTTTTTTAAATGGAACTAATGCAAGCTTCTTTCTGCCATTCTCATCTTTTGGCTGGCTGACAAGGTGTGAGACTGAGAGATTTATGCATGTGGGTGTGCAGATGCAAGGGTGGATGGGGGAGAAAAAAATAGATACGCAAGATCAAATGGAAGGAGCATGATAACACGTGAAATACGACTCCCTGGCCCTGTAAATTAATGGCGGAGAGAAGGTTGTCATTATTCGAGGCAGCCCTTTAAGACCAAAGGTATGGAGCCCAGATGGTAAGGGAGAGATAGCCAGCTGAAGTTTTTGAGTAATTGATGACTTAAAAATAAACCGGAGGGGTTCATCTTGGGAGGGAAGGAAGAAGAATTACCCAACACAACAAACATGTAGCATCGGGGTCAAGAGCACAGCAAGACACCTCCTGGTTTTCTCTTCTGAACTTCCCTCCAAAAACAGGGACATTGGAGATACTACAGCACACTGAGTTCCGAAGATTTCCAAGAACCCAGTGTGGCTCTTGGTACATTCAGAATTTTAATGACGTACAATGAGTTGTTGAATAGTTGAACTTTGAGATAATGACCAGAAACTGCACAACCAAACATCAAGAGAAATGAAGGCAAAAGCAAAGTTCTCAACATCCCCACTAACAGCATGACTCCTGGTGCTTTTGGAATTTAGAAGTTTGGTTGACCAGAATCCTGAAAGTGGTGTGAAAACTGGACAAACCGCATCCAGCTAAAGCATAGCCTACTATCCTCATGTGTGTTTTTTTTTTGTTCGTCCCTGCTTTGTATGGTGCTGTAATAGGAAACCCGGAGGCCGTTAAACAGTGCTGCCTGAATGAAGTGGAGCATGGGAGATCAGGGCAGCAACAGGAGAGGGAGCCAGGTCGCATCCAGGCAGATCCAGGTCACCTCAGCAAGAGAGAGACAGAGAGACAGAGAAAGACAAGAGAAAGAAAGAGACAGAGAGAGAGAGAGAGAGAGAGGAAGAAAGCAGGGGAGAGAAGGAGAAGAAAAGGTGCCGAGAGCCAGTGTCAGCGCGCGGGTAAAAAGGGGGAACATATCCGTTTCCACTCTCACCCTCCACACCAACCTACCTCCCCGCTTTCCCACCGCCCCTCACCAACACCACCCCCACCACCACCATCTCAGTGCAACTGGTAGGCTAATCCATTCAGAGGTGCTGAAAAGCAAATCTACATAGTGAGATATGAGCTCCCATTTCGGCTCGGGTCAATCCTGTGGACTGAAATCAGGTCAGGATCTAATCCAAAGACAGGTCCAACAAGGGGTCGGCCGGGGGGTGGAGGGTATTGTGATATTGAAGATGGTTCTGAGGGGATGTGTAAAAGAAAAGAGGGAAGAGGAGAGCTGTTAAGAAAAAGGGATGTAAGAAAGGAAAAAAAGAGGCACAGTGGCTACAGCACTGAAGAAAGCCAAGCAAGGGTACGGTTTATTGTATGTCTTCTTTCTGTTCGAGGTGAAAAAAAAAGGATAGAAAGACACATCTTTGGCCCCGTCTGGCATGTTTCTTTTTTTGACCTGACAGCTAAATGCTTAGACCAGAAAACCAGAGAGAAACACTTCCCCCCCTAATGCCGCCACACAAACTTAAGAGGTTAACGATAGAGGGGAAAAAATGCGGATGAAAGGCTCCCGCTGCTTATGGGTTGAAATGTAAAGACTGTCTATCATTTCCTTTTGATTGGGTCTCTTTTGGACATGTTTTTAAATCCCTGACGTGTTATTAATAAAACAAACTCTAATAGAAATATCATTCCGCTTATTTTTCAATCAGGCACAGCATCGTGCTAAATCTGCAATGCGTGACTTTAATTAAAGATTGATGGTCGGGCCATTCGTCTGCGGCGTCGTTGATCCAGTAATTAAAATGACAAAAAAAGATTTATTTATAGAAATTTGGTTGAACTCTTTTCATTTGCCTGTCAGTTGGCCTGACTTTTTTCTTTAATGAGAGAAGTAAGCAAATGTAATTTTGCTTTTCTTCCCCCTCGCTCTGCCGTCTTCCTTTCTCTCTCAATCAATTCAAATACATCAGCATAAGCAACGCTTCTTATTCTATTTGTGCAGTGTACAAATGTGAGCCTTTGAGTTTTGCCAGCTATAAAAAAAAGGGGAAAGAAAAAAATTGGATGTGTGAGATTGAATTTCCTGCTGAGGAGAGAGGACGGTTTGCTGCTTTTTCCTCCCATTCCGGGGTATGGTTTGTGTTACTCAATCAAACTTTTCCCTTCCAAATCAAAGAAGTTTGAGTTTTTGCTTCTCAATGACCTTAGTTCAGCAGTAAATCTGAAAGTGCAGGAAATACAAACGAAATAGCTTTGCATTTTTATTTTGGTTAGTAATTATGTAGTCTCTTGGAGTTTGACAAGGCCTCTAATGAGATCTCGGAGGACCTCGGTTTTATTTGTTTGTTTGTTATTTTTAAGCATGATTAAGTCCCATGTATTTAGTTAGCACAATGAAACCAGAGGGGATACAATATAAGCTTAACTTGGTT
Source organism: Setipinna tenuifilis (assembly GCA_030347295.1). Lineage (NCBI taxonomy): Eukaryota > Metazoa > Chordata > Actinopteri > Clupeiformes > Engraulidae > Setipinna > Setipinna tenuifilis. The sequence continues at coordinate 11,490,957 of CM059280.1, read as the reverse complement.
TCATCTACTTTCTTCTCAAGTGAAGCTTTAGCCCAGTCAGCTAAGTTCTAAGAGTGGTGGGAAGGGCTACCCTGGTTCCGGCTGGTGCTCTAAGGTGCGAGCTTAAAGTTGTTGAACTTGAATACCGTCTGGCTCTTGACACTTTTAATGGTGCGCTGAGATGTACACATTGCAGCGGTGTCATTAAAAAGGCAACATGCCTTTGAAGTGCAAGTAAAAGGCCTCATGCAAATTTAGAGTAAGTAGGAAAAATAAGGCCTGCACATTACACATCATTGTTTGCGGTTTTTATCAAGATTTTCCCTCAAGGAAGTTTTTACCTTCATAGTGTAAGAGTGGTCAACCCAGTGCACTTACACACACACATATATACACACATACACACACACGCACACACACACACACCCACACACAAGCACAAAGATTTACTGGCCTGTTAATTTTACAATTTAAACAGTCTTTAAGATTAGTCATCTTTGTGTATGTCCAATTAAGGCAGCGTAATGAGATGACTTAGAAGCCATTACACGCAAAAGATAGAACATCATAATCAGATACTTTAAAACAGATGCTTGCTATGACCACAAGGCCATTTGAAAACATTAGAGATTGTGAATAACCCATTATTAAGCCTCAGATGTGTACAGAACAATCAATCTCTTCCGGTACGTTTCTGGGCACAGAGAATTAACGACACAGATTCGCCATCTGTAAATTCCCTCCTGACTTTGTAAAACAGACTTGTACTGCTGTATCTACCTCATACATTTCTATGGCAAACTTCCAATCGCTGTGCCCTCCAGTAAAATGTATTTCCGCCCCACACACACACACACACACACACACACACACATACACACACACACAGATACGTATTTTGGCTCGTGTGTGGAGTTAAATAGGGAACGCAAGGAATAGCAGTGAGGGAAAAAAAGATGTATTAAATGATTATAATGACCGATGATATTACTTTTTCTCTAAAAAATGACTTCAATAGCATAATGGTCAAATGGTCTGTGAAGATGACAGAATTATTAAAAGAGAAAGAATTGAGTAATTTCAGCACATTTATCAGTCAGCACATCACACCCTCACAAGCCTTTAATATATAAATGTAACTGATTTCAACAATGTCTATTTTATTATTTTCTCCTATTAAGACCCTGGCTCCTGTGAGCCAAAGTTAATTTCAGCACTGAGTTGGCAACAAAGAGTGTGGAAAAGCCGGACGGGATTTATAATCTTGCTCCTCCTCATTTTTCTGTCTGAAATCAGGATAATACAGCGGGACCAGGCCTCCTCCTCTGGCCACGGAGGGCAAATGGAAGTGGAGCCTCCACATCTCCTCGGCAACGTGATAAATACGTAATACGTCTTATGATGAATGTCGTTATAAAGCTCACCTGCGATAAGATTCAAAGTATTCATATTTTCCATCGTGTTAATGCTGCGAGATAAAGGCCAGCCGCCAAAATCGCGCGCCACTGTCCACCTCGCTGTGCTCTCGCTGGGCCGGCGAGGCTTGCGGCCATTTTTCTCTGTCGCCGGGCTGCGAATGGATGCTAGCGCTCTCGAAGGTGTGGGTGTCAGCCGCTAGAGCCAGAGCCAGGCCTGTGCTCTAAGATAATCACTCGCCCCAGAGAAAGAGAGAGAGAGAGAGGCAGAGAGAGAGAGAGGGAGAGAGAGAGAGGTTGTGGTGGCGGAGGGGGGGGAAGGTGGAGGCTGCCCCTAGTCTGGACATAACACTCTGCTGGGAAGTGTTTTAGATGAAGGATGTGTCAGCCATATTATGGATGGGGTCCTTTCTGAAACATTGGATGCAGAACAGAACATTGTTGGAGTCGTTGCCTCTCTCTCTGCAGTATAAACAATGGTTGTTTTGAAGAAACACTTCAGACTACAAGTCTAGAGCGGCAAAAGCGACACCGAGCTTCATTAACTAAATCAAGACTTGGACGGCGTACAGTTTGGACTGTATAGTCCAATCATTAAAATGTAAAACTAAAACAAAAACAAACAAAAAAATACAGCAAAGAGTTACCTGCTGTGTCGGCCAATGGAGATATACTGTACTGGTAGGAAGATAAACTATTCGGATTCTCCTCCCTCCCCCATAGTTGCTAAAAGTGAGACAAAGGCATAAAAGGAGATATGACTAGTCACACACACATACACACACACACACACACACATGCACACATGCACACACACACGCACACACACACACACACATTCAGTGGGCTCAGTATTCTCATCTCTCATTTACTACTAGGCTGCCTCCTCTGTCTTCTTTTTTTTTTACTGGTCCCTTGCAGCGACACCAGCAGCTGTGCGCCATAAACAAAAAGTCTCTTCGCCTCCCCCCCCCTCCTTCTCAACCCAGCCACCACCCCCCACCCCCAACAACCCCTTCAACCCCTGACTCTCCTTCCTCACCCCCCCCCACCCACCCCCACCTCCCCATTGCCGCCAGCCTCTCCCTCCCCAAACGCTGGCGGCTGCAGATGTGTGCCCCTGTCACCTGAGCCTCGTAATGCCGCTCTAAACCACCCCGCCCCAGCCACCCCCCACCACCCCTCACCACCCACCGCCCTCCCCCCACCCCCTCCATGTGGCCCCTCGGACCGGGCGGGCGTCTGCCGGCGAGATGGAGATGGCTCTCCTGACACCCCTCCCTGGCTCCTCTCCTGCCGTCAGCTCATCTCAGCCGCTGCCACCGCTGCCGTCCTACAGGCATCATGGGCCCAATTAGGACGACACATCCTATCAAGGAGCTTATTTTGCATAACCGATATACAAATGAGTGAACGTGGAGGAAGAAGGGAGCGGGAGAGACAGAGAGAGAGAGAGATGGAGAGAGAGAGAGGGGGAAAAAACGAGAGCGTAATGTTTTAATAAACTTGGTGCAGAGAGAGAAAGAGGATGGGAGTGCTGCTGTTGTTGTTGTTGTCTTGGCATCGGCTATTGAGGCTGTCACACCCGTGATGAAAATGGCTGGAGTGATGAGGTTCGGGAAAAGGGAAAAAAAAAAGGAGCTTGGAAGTTTTCTTGTGTTTTTCATGCAACTGATGGTTCTTCATTGGTGAGTGAGGTAAATGATTGCTGTTATTCTTCTTACTGAAGGGTAAGTGCTGTTGGACGTTTTAATTGCAAAAAGCTGCAAAAGCAGCTAAGCATTTACATTCTGAGAAATGTATTAAAAACTGCTTTTGGTGGCATTAAATAGACACAGCACATTTTTTACATGATAGTCAAAATCATCAACATGGTGACATAATGAATAATTTACACCCCCCCTCCAAAATAAAAAAACAAAAACAAAAATGATAATAAAACAACAATAATAATAAAACAAAATCAATATTTTTGTTCTAATGTTTGAGTGATTTTCAGCTTTTATTTGTCCTCTAAAGCTGTCTTTGGCTAAATGATACTGACCCATTGAATCTTTTAACAACGCAATCAATAAAGCATGTTTATGCGAAGCTTGCAGAACCATCAGTTTGGGACTTTTGAAAAAATATGCCCGCGGCTGCAGCTTGCTAAGTGCAGAGCGCTAGCACTAAATCTCGGGAGTTAAAGTTTTACTGGGGCGTTATGGGTAAAAATGCCTTGTCAGCCATCTGCCACATTCTCTCCCGACGTCCATATTTCCAGCCCTGCTAAACTCCTGAGAGTGAGAAGGGGAGAGCGCGCACCACCGCCACCCTGGGCTACCCTCCACCATTACAGCCTAGCCCAGCCCAACCCAACCCAGCACAGCACAGCCCAGCCCCAGCAGAGGCTACAGCAGCAGGAGTTGGAGCCGGAGCAGGAGATGGACAGAGAGGGGGGAGAGCGAAGGGAAGGGAAGGGGAAGGGGAAGGGAAGGGAATGGAAGGGAAGGGCATGTTCCCGCACTCCTGTCATCTATTCATTCCTAAAGTCCTTAATGAGCAAACAGGGCTGACCCCCGTCAGCCTGACAGAACAGACTGGCAGTTTAATGTATGATAAACCAGGGGGAGAAGGACGAAAATAAAATATATAAATTAATAAATAAAACCACGCGCGCGCCAAGCAGGGCCGGATTCAGCAGGCTTGGCTAAATGCTAATCATGGCTGATTAATCAGGCTATAATCCAATGATCCAAAAAGGTTATCCAGTCAATTGTGCAAAATTACCTCTTTCTCACGTGTCCTTTCACATTTTTGGAATGGCAATCAGTGCCTGGGACTCAATTCAAAGGGGCTGTATCTATTGTGGATCTGTGTTTGTCTTTGGAAGGTTTATTAAATTGCTCTGCAAGAAAATGAAGACACAAGAACATCTTTCTCTCTTTCTCTTTCTTTCTCTCTCTCTCTCTCTCTCTCTCTCTCTCTCTCTCTCTCTTTCTCTCTCACTCACTTTCTTTGTAACACACTCATGCACACTCTTAACCACAATGCCAAACACAACACAGACACTGCCTCTGCCTCTCCCTCTTTCATTCTTTGTTTCTCTCTCCCTCTCATCTTTGAGAGCTGGACTCCTTCCAAGTCTTGCTAAAACACATCTTATCTGCTTAAGCTTCTCGAGTGCTGATCAAAAACGCTCACATCACACAGCCTTGATGTGTGCGCTTTTTTTTCGTACACACTTTGATAAGTCAATAATGCTTGACTCTAAAACCACACCAGTTAAGCTGGCACTTTTAATTTATGTCCTATTTAAGATTAACAGCTGTTTTTTTTTTTTTTTTCTTTTTCCTTTTCAAACATCAGCACTTGTCAAAAGTTTGGCGCCCCCCATAGGTGTGTTTCACAACAAGAGGGGGGAAAAAACAATATCACGTTAAGGTCTCACACATGGATAAGATGTTAGCTCTGGCTCTTATTGTGTGTCAACAGGATGTATGACACATGCTTCTAAGTGGCGCTTGGCTTGATGTATGAGTGTCCTGACTCCTTTTGTAACTGGCAGTTTTTCCTCTTCTCATCAGCTGGGTCATTTCCTACTGACATAAAAAAAAGGAAAAAAGAAAACAAACATGCTTTCCACCAACGTCTCCAGAGAATCTCAGCCCATGCTAGGGTGCTTGCTAATCTCCCGCCATCCATGCCAGGCACTGTAACTGGGTAGACAAGCAGGATCCTTGCCATCCACCCCCCGCCAACAACCCCAACCCGCACCACCACCACTACCACCCCCACCACCACCTCTCTCCCTCCGTCCCCAAGCCCTGGGCTCCAGCAGGGGGTTCCATGATCTCTGCCGAGCTGCTGGGAAACTGGATCACCATCCAGCTATCAACGCCGGACGGCTGTGTTTGTCTATAAATTAGACTGGGATGGGGGGCTGGGAGAAGGGGGAAGGGAGGTAGGACAGTACAGCCAACGAGAGTGGGAGGAGGAGGAGGGGGAGGAGGAAGAGTGGCGGGTGTGGGGTGAAGGGTGTGGAGGTGTAGGGGAGGGTTAGCGTGTACAAAGCATCAGAGCCCACAGCTTTAACCCAGCCACCGTCGACAAAACATGCGCACCTCCCGCCTGCGCCACTGAGAATTAGTGAGCTAAGCAGTCGTAAATCACCGGGCCTGTAGGTCCCTCTTCCTGTAGCTGTGAGCACAAAGGGGAAACATGGAGTTCACCATCACGAGAGAGAGGGGGGTGGTGTGGGTGGTGCTTTGGGTGTGGGGGGTGGTGCTGGGGGTGGGCTGATGAGGGTGGGATTGAGGGAAAGGAGGGGGGGGGGGTTGTAAAAAGGAAGGGGGGGCGATAGGGGTAAAGGCAGTAACATGTCATCAGCATGAAGGGGGAAATCCATAGAAGGTGATCTAATGCCAAGACTTTGTGCTGATACGATTGGGAGTGGGGAAGAGAGAATATAATAATATTACTGCGGTGGGAGGGCAGCTTGTGTTTCTGTTTACGTGTCAGGGACAGGCAAGGGGAGGGGGGAGGGGCAGATGAATTACTCGCTGATACACTCCCCACTAACTGTTTTCGGGGCTTAAATGTTTCACCACAAACCTCAAAAAGGCTGGAATGACAAAGTTGGCTGTCCTTGCTTAGACATGGTGGCCCCACATCCCACACCATGTCACCCTCTATTTTAAAGAAAAAAAACAAAAGGTTTACAAACCACTAGTTAGGTGTAGTGGTCGTGTGATAGACAGATAATGAAGCCCTGCTCTAACATGCTGTAATAAACAAGACACAACCAAAATGAACTGTAAAGCAAAGCAGTAAATTTAAATTGGAAAAGTCAAAGAAGGGCATATTAACACTGGCAACGCTGAATGTTTTTTTTATTTATTCTGGAAGACGACAAGGGTTGCAAAAGACGGGCTTAATGATGATGATTTCAATATGTAATTCAGTGAGCTGAGACAATTGGAAATCAAAGTGTGTGTTGTGTCATGATTTCCAGTTGGCGCAGCGTGCTTTGTTGTTTACATGTTCGTCAGCTCTCTGCGTGACAAGCAAGGTCTCCTGACGATGCGCAAAAACAACAAGGAAGTGGAAAAAAAGAGCAACATACTGTACAGTAGATACTGATTGGATGTCCTTAGAATGTTCCCTGGGACTTTTGGCATTCTCTTAAAGGTGTGCCAGATCTGCTTTTTTTTGGGCCAGTGTTTCCCACCCCCCTCCACACACACACGCAAACACACACACACACACACACATAGACACAAAAAATGAAGACGCAGCACTGATTAAGTGTTCATTAGTGCAATATGACACAAACGCATGAGCTCTGTGCTGAGATGAAAGGGGCTTTCAGGAGGTAGGAATGTACGACTGACCAAAAACACAACCACATGGGGCCCCTGACAGATACCTGGATAGCGTTCAACCCACAAATGTTTTGCCTTGTTGTGGCTTGATGGTTGCACAATAAACTCACCTTTCCCCCACCCAACAGGGGAAATGAATGGAACAGAAACCCTGTGAGATTAAGCAACACTGTAAGGTAGTAAGCAGTAGCAAAAAAGGATGCCCAGTGTAAATTCCCCAATCAAAGTGCCACAAAAACACAATGTGTGTGTGTGTGTGTTTAAGTGTGTGTGTATTTTTTCCTGACCCTCTGGAGTCTAGACAGTAGGGGTGGGAGGTGGGGATGGTAGGCAGGTGGATTCAGATATAAGATTTAAATTGAAACTCCCCTGGGACACAGCAGATTACTCCTGTCAGTTAATCGATAGACACACAGGAGCAAATGACACATGGATGTTCCAGGTTTGCAACGACTGTCATCTCTGTCATTCTTCCTGGTGGCCTAGCAGCATGCCTGTTCTGTCCTCCACGCCCTAACACCCCCTCCACCCTCCCACACACACACACACACACACACACACACACACATGCACACACACACACTGCCACCCACCCCCTACTCCTACACACACCCACCATACTCCACTCCCCTAAGACCACCAACACACACACACACACACCCACACCCACCCACCCCCTGCAGCCCCCCTCCTGGAAGATGTCGTCTGCTCGTTGTCGTTGTCGTGCGCCAGGCTGGCACTCCACGGCGAGCATGCCACGGCGTCGTGCTTGTCTCTCATCCGGGGGGGAATTACTCTGAAGGCTTGTTTACTTCCCGTCCTTAACATCCTCACATAGCTGACGTTGTGGATACATTTTGATCAGGATATATTTGAACTGTGCTATTCTTATTAGCGGAGTGGAGGCTCTGGTCTCAGAGCGCTGTTCTGTTTCAGAGTCGAGCTGACAGAATGTTCTCCTGTGAACTGTGAGTGAAGGGAGATGGTGTGTGTGTCTGTGTGTGTGAGAGCGAGAGAGAGAGAGACAGAGAGAAAGAGAGAGAGAGAAAGAGAGAGAGTGTGTGTGTCTGCCGTGAGTGTGAGCCGGAGAGAAGGGAGGGGGTTCGAAAGAGAGATGCTGTCACTGCTTCTTGTCATGTGTCCGATAATTAAAAATCTGATTTATTGACGGGCGTCAACAATCGCAGAGGGGCCCCCTCTCTCTCTTTCCCTCGCCCTCGCCTCTCTCTCTCTCTCTCTCTCTCTCTCTGTCTCTTTCCACTCTGTGATGTTCATCCTTCCCCAGGCTAAATTTACTTGACAATATAAAAAAAGGCCCTCGTTTTCTCACCCCCTGTCACCTCCTCTAATCCAACCCCCCTCGGCTGGGCTGTCACTCAGCTGCCGTGGCAACCAGAGCTGACAGCAAACAGAAGCCCTGACCAGCCTCGCGTTGGTTCGGTTTATTCTAATATTTATTGCCACCCGGAAAATGAGAGCGTTACAGGCTAATGCAGTCAGCAGAAGCAGAGAGGCATGGGTAATGTTTGGATTTGAAAAAAAAAAAAGAATGAAAAAAAAAAAAATGGATCTTGGTGCAGAGGACTAACTGAACAGACATTTACTTGTATTATTATAATCCTTGCGAATACGCTTCTATTTCTCAAGGGTTCATACAGCTCTGTATCTTTACACGTCGCTTAAACATCGTTTAAACATCATTTAAACATCGTTTAAACATTGCTAAGCTTGTGCTAATATGCTAGTACTCTTTATGCTGTAACTGTGCTGTGTTCCTTAATTTTCCCAAGTATTAACACAACACACACTCTGTGTTTAGCCAAGCTAAGTTACACCAGTAAACACAATGAAGAGTTGGCCCGAGAGAGAGAGAGATAGATAGCCTACCCTCCCTAAAAAGGCCGATCATAACAAGCCACCAAAGGCTAACTCTCTCCTGGAGGGCCGGATGGCTAATTCATATGGATGGGGCAGGGGAGAGAGGTGGGGGGTGTCAGGGTGGGCGGCTGGTGTGCGCGGCTGTATCAGGTGCCTGGCGCTCGGGGAGGCCCCAGACAGGCCTGAGCCGGCTGGCTGGCTGTCAGCTCGTCACTGTGTACAGGTCCGGCTTACTGACTGGCTGCACTGAAGAGGCCTGAGCTGATGACACCTCTATGCTCCGCTGTGACAGCCACAGCCCGACAGGCGTCAGGAAACACTCACTCTAGCTCTCAGCATTCACAACACCCGGCACACACACACACATGTGCACACACACACACACACACACACGCACATGGACACACACACATGGACACACACAAATACATCTCTCTCTGTCTCTCTCTCTCTCTCTGTCTCTCTCTCTCTTTGTGCATGTGTGTATGTGTGTGTGTGTGTGTGTCTGTGTCTGTGTCTGTGTATGTGGACAAAACTGACAAGCATTCACAAACAGCTTCAAATAAACAGAGGTGTGCCGACACAGAAGGTAGCCCGCTCAGAATATGTATCCTAGAAACCCATTGAGAAATACGTACAAAAATACTGACTAATGTGTTGCCACACTCATATAGAGACCTACATGAAGACAAGTTGTGCCAATACTATTTAAAGGTTCCAGAGGTGTATGTTTGATTGTGTAAAGTAATATGACATCCAGCAAGGAAACTTAAAAAGGAAAATATAAAAGAATCTATACAATTTGATTTGCCACGATAACAGACAACATTTTTCAAGAGTATTGTGTCGTTAGAGGCGCGTTTCAAAAATATGTTGTTTCTAACCCCTTTGCCCTACCACCCCTAGCCTTTTGTTAAAAACTAATTAAAAGTTTATTACAAGAAAGACAATTACTCTCACACTACCATGGAAAAACACAATAACAAAAATTCACCTAAGTATATAAATCAAATTAATGTACCTGGTGTTGCTTCGTCTAGCTTCTGTCATATGCTGATCATATAAAAACAACACCAGGCACAAAAATTAAGTTAATTAAAATTAATGGACTATTAATGTATACTTATGCTCTTCTCTGACTTCTTCTGAGAAATGGCAGGCCTGCAGAAAACATTTTACAACCAATTAGTTGATAAGTTGCACCATTCTGTCCATGTGCTCTATCAAATTTGACTTATTAGCAAGTTTCCTCTCTAAAAAAACAAAGATGATTTCATCTTGTGCCAATGACTTCCTCCACAGCAGACATAAGACATTTATTAGGGAAAGAGATTATTCACCTATTGCTCCATAACTCACCAAAAATATAAAGTTCTATGCAGCCTCAAGAGGCTTGTAAAATGTTTGTTGTATTGTACATTAGACATGAAAGTAGGCCTTGTTCACAGAAAAGGGGGGGGTATTTAACAGACAGAAGCCTATTCATTCAGCAGCTTTACATGAAGCCCGTATCTTCATGTAGCCTGGAGTCAAAGACTGAAAGGCTCAACCGTGATGGTATTACACACAGCCCTGAAAAGAGTCGAGGATTAAAATTCCATTCATCTTGATTGGCATTTCTAAGCAATGGTATTCAAGCCAGGGAAAAAGTCCACAGGACGCTGCCATCTTCTTTTGCAACAAGGATCAGTTCTGGGGCACCAGATGAAAGGCCGGCAACCTTTAGCAGGTGAGTATGGGATACTGAGAGCTAAGCACATTGCAACATATCACAATTTGTTTTTCCAGCAACACAGTAGCAGGGAAAAAAAACACTCTCAGATTTAACATTCAAGCACAAGCAACCTCTGACAATATGCACAATGTATCTTAAAGAAATATAAGAAATGTAACACAGAATTGAAGTCAGTGGGTCCAGCAGTTCAGTCGCAGGGAGGTTAATTGGCTGAAGCTAACCTGATGCTAAAGCCTGCCTCACTGGGTGTGTAGGCATGCTACTGCCCTCTCTAGTTCTCTAGAAAGATTAACAGTACTGCAAGATTAATATGTCTCCAACTCTGACTTCTGGCTCCTGAAATACACCCATCGTTTTGTTGTTTTGCCAGGATCTAGCCCACTAGTCACTCCATTTCAATTATTTATAGAAGGTTGTCAAAACTAAAGACAGTCTGCCTGTGGTCAAAGGAACACCTTTTGGAAAATATTGCTAAAGGAATGCTTTGGGTAGAATAAAATTAATATTTAGAAGGTCTGATACACCTTTTAAGAGAAAACATTGTATTTGGTGACAAATTGTTTATATAATTTTGAGGAAAAAGGGAACCACAAAAAAATACTTCTGCTATGTTATGTAGGCTATGTAACTGAAACCTGAAACACTCATTACAGCTAAATGAAATATCTAAATCTAAATAAAATCTTAATGCTACAATATGAGTTGGTAGCATAAGCATGAGAAGTAAAAAAAATATGAGAAGTAAAAGACAGACTTCTCAAACAAAACTAAGTCAGAGCTAAAATGTTTCATCCCTCTTTTTTAGTAGCAGGCCATCACTGAGGCAATGAGGCCACTCATGCTTCCATTAATATTCACTCTACCTGTAAAACTGACAGAATTAATGAGCTCCTAATTCTGATGAATGCAACTATGCCAGTAATACCCACAATGCAAGTCATGCCCACAATGCAGCGCTACATGCCAAACCTCTGAAGGACAGACAAGCTTATGTTTGGCAGAAGGACTTTGGCTCAGAACTCTCCAGCTGTCGCTTCAACCATCACTCATTGGGACTGCAATAGACTCTCTCTTTCTCTCTCTCTCTCTCTCGCTCTCTCTCTCTTTCACTTTGTGTGTGTGTGTGTGTGTGTGTGTGTGTGTGTGTGTGTGTGTGTTTGTATTTGTGTCAATCTGTGTGTGTGTGTGTGTGTGTGTGTGTGTGTTTGAATTTGTGTCAATCTGTGTGTGTGTATGTACGTGTGTGCGTGTGTGTATTTGTGTCAATGTGTGTGTCTTTATTGTCGTCCATGTGTTGCCAGTGTGCGTCCTGTGCTTTCACAGCCCCACACACTCACCCCTCTTGGAGGCTACCAGATGCTAACTGCTTGGGGCCCTCTCTCTCTCTCTCTCTCTCTGTTTCTCTTTCTCTCTCTCTCTCTCTCTCTGTCTCTCGTTCTCTCACTCTCCCTCTCTCCCCCGCTCTCCACTGCACCAGCATACAGCCCTCTCCGCTCTCACATACGGCTGCCAGAAGATGAGCCTGATTCGTTTTGGGAGGTGTCCAAGAGACTGCGAGAGAGGCAGCGAAGCACCCTGCGGTGCGGAGTGGAATGGGCCTGGGCAGATACCAGCAGATTAGCCTGCTGCTAGTTTAACGTTGGCCTGTTTTTTTTATATGTCTCACAAAGCCTTTGGCTGCAGCCTACCTACTCAGAAAACCCACCCTGTGTGTGTGTGTGTGAATGTGTGTGTGTGTGTGTGTGTGTGTGTGCTTTATACATTCAGCTTGACAAAAAAAATGTAATAGAGACAGATGACAACACCAGGACTGCGAAGGCTGCCGCAGTAGCATTTGGGGGCGGTGACACATGGCCGTTCCCATGCCATAAGCTGTACGTGTCTTGGCGACCATCTTGTGCTTTAAAGTCGTTTCATAGGCGCTCTTCGTGCTCTCCCCCACGCCTGCTGGTTGCAATCTCTCACATTTCAACAGCTGATTGAATAAAAACCCTGACTTTATTCTCTGAGCGTCACATACACTGCACTGAGATCTGTATCATGCCAACAGTTAGAGTCCAGTGTTGTTTCAGGTCAAGGGGATGATATCTGTTGGTTCGTTTGTTCTCTCTCCCCCTCACTCTCTTTGTGGGTTCAACCAGGCTGCCTCAAGTGTGTGTGCCTGTAAGTACGCACTGGAGAGTTCATTGTAGGTGACAGTCCTGTTCGTGTAGTAGCCTACTCTTCCTCAGGCTGATGGAGGAGTGGACCATAAGCTATCCTTGCTCTTCAGCAACCTCTCAGGCTGTTGGAAAACTTCCAATGTTACTTAGCATTAACAGTTTTTTAATAAAGGCCACTGTACACTGTGTTAGCATGTTTGGCTAACACCAAACGCACTCAGCAATTGTGAGAGACGTAATTCACTGCCCTCAGAATGAGATTAAATTGTAGGGTCCTTATTCACAGTCAGCCCGTGCCAATTTAGCATTTTGGTTGGGGAAGGACTTGCAATGACAAATTGTATAAAATAACTTAAATCGGCATGTTACAAATTGATCTTCCAAATGCCTTCGCCTACCCTTTCACACTAGAAAGTGATGGATAAGCTGAGGGGGAGAATGGAGCGAAGTTGCATTCTGCTGCCTGGCTACAGGGCAGTTTTAATTGTGCCACTTTGTGAGAGACTTTCTTTTTCAATTTAGAAAAAGGAGCGTGATGAGCTAATTCAAGAGCAGAAGGATGTTAGTGCACGCCACAGTACTCTCGCTCCGTTTTAATAGTCTTTCTCCCTACTTTTATTTTCCTCGGGAGAGACTCAAACCATCTCCTCAGCATTTTTGTGTCTCACTTCACTATCATTCCTACCTGTTTAATTCCCCCTTAACTGTGTTCGCCAGAATCGTTAGCTGATTAAGCTGCCTAATTACACCCAGTAGAACATGGACGAAGACAGTGAGGCTAAACTTCAGAGAAAATCCACATTCTCTGCACATTGCCTGTCTCATTGGAAAGAACATAACATGCCATTATTTTTTGGCAGGACAATATTACATCAAGCTACACCTTCTACAGTTTTTTTTTAAAAAATTAGCATTGTATAAATGTTAGCATTATATTGTGTGAATTGCACACAACTCCTTAAAAAGTAGTGTACCATAAACGATTCTCAGTATCACTTAAACACAAGTATCACATAAACTGAGTATTCATGAAGTATACTAAACACATTTATAAAGGGTTATAAAAATGCATAATGCATAAAGGTGGGCATAAATCTATACAGCCATTCAACAGTAGTTATGCCCTCACACATATAGCATATTAAAATGTTTGGGTATAAGCCCCTTCACAACCTGAAGCATCACAATGCATTATGAAGCTTTTCGCTTTTATGTCTGGATAATGGCAATGATTACATTAGTGATGACAGTGCAGAGGTAAAAGAAGTTTTATAATGCCTTGTGATACTGCAAGTTGTAACAGCTTAAACAAAAACATCACAGTGCAGCCATGACTATAAATAGTTGTATAGATTTATGTCATTCACTTTGAGGCTTTATGAATGCGGTTTAACCCTCAAACACCCAAATATAGAAGAAAACTGCAAAAAAGTGTTTTTTTCCATTTTGACATTTTAGTGGCTTTGGGGAGTCGGACCGGGGGGTGTTACTACTACACAATAAGAATAGTCACACAAGTCATATTTTTATGAACAATCAGTTATTGCAAAAAAAAATATTTGGGAAGTATATTTGAAAACACTACATACAGACTGTATATACAAAATCCTGAAAACTGAGCATGTTTTATATGTTGACAATATGATTCAATTATGGTAGTCCCAAAAGCAGTTCTTTTGCTCTGAAAAGCAGACGCTGACACTGCATGTCCGGCACAGCATGTTGGTGTAGCCGTTAGCACAGTGTCTGCACTGTCTTCTATCAGTTTTGATGGAAAATGTCCATTCCTTGCCCTGCAAACCTCGGTGAGTGTGCATTTTGCTTTTTGGCTGTCTTGGCACCTGAAGAAGCTCTATCATCTGTGTATTGTCTCCTGTGGGCATTCAAGGGGCTCCCCCTTGATAAAACTGGGCTCACATGGCTTGAAGGTGGTCGCCCCACCTTTGGTACTGAGGCAACTATGCCCATCAGGATGAGAGAAGATGCCAGCTGGGCCGTCTTCTGTTTAGTGTCTCTTTCTATGGGATATTCATGGCTTTGCAGTCCCATTTGTACAGGAGCCAGACGTTGACCACTGGTAGGACAGGGGTGTGCCATAAGATGTAAAGGTACCAATGACAAGACCTCAGTGGAAACTTATATTATTACTCATGTGTACTCAAACATACTCAAACATACTCAAATACTCAAATTATGCTACAGAATTCTTTCTATCATAAAATACAGTAGCTTTTTACCTACTCTTATTGGAATGTGCAAATTAATCACTATGGTAATGCAAAACATTGTATTTCAAATATCCTTAAAATTGCAAAATTGAAAACGGGTCAACATTAAAACTGATCAAAAAACTACATATTTCTCTTTATAGTTCCACTATCAAACAAGTCAAAAGTAAAATACCCAAATTAAAAGTGCAAGGTGCAGACAAAACTTGTTACCCTTTTGACCCACTGTTGTCAAATTACAAGACAGACATAAAAAGCTCAAAATTTCATAGTGTCAGTATAATCACTGGTGCCCTGGTGTCT
>CM059280.1:11460894-11470894 GCA_030347295.1 Setipinna tenuifilis | reverse complement strand
ACCCCCTGCCAACCGCTTTCCTCCCATTAAGCACATGCACACACACACACACACACACACACACACACACACACACACACACACACACACACACACACACACACATAAACCCCTCCTCCTTCTCGTTCTCTGCTGTGGAATAAAGGAATAGACAGAGACAGAGATATAGTAAATGACCCTGATGAAGAGGGGTAATATGTGGACAATCGTGGACACTCCAACCCTGTGGGTGTGTGTGCGTAGGAGTGTGTGACAGAGAAACGGAAGAGAAGGATTCTTTTCGGGGGGGCAGGAAGGGGGGGTTGCGGTATACATTGATTGCTAATAGTAATATGTTGTTGTTCTTGTTGTTTTTTTTTTTCCTTTGGCATGAGTGTAATCTTTCAAGACTCTCTGACTGAATATTTTTCCATGCATTTGGCACTCCCTTCCCCATGCAAGCGAGAGAGAGAGAGAGAGAGAGAGAGAGAGAGAGAGAGAGAGAGAGAGCGAGAAAGAGAGTGTGTGAATCTCAGGCCGGTTCGTTCCTGGGGAGAGGTGCACGGCTGATTACGTTGTTATGTTTTCAGCAAGCCCGAATTTCCCTGTAGGGATCTCCCGCTAAAGTGGCATTTTCTCCTCTGAAACATTAAACAGTGTTGCTGCTCTCATCTCCCCGTGTCAAAGCGTATCATATGTTCAGCTGGAACTCGCTCTCGCTCTTTCTCTCTCTCGCTCTCTCTCTCTTTCTCTCTTTCGTCTGCCTGGAAACTTCATCCTCCACTGTGTTTGACTGACTTCTGCTCTGGGCCATGCAGGGTCCTGCTATTTGTTTTTATTGTATCTTATCTATAAGACAATGAGAGGCCCTTCTTTCAGTGGGATGCCGTAATGTAGCTATGATAATGATGAAATACTCTTGTCTGTTAAATGGCACTCGTGACCTTTCAAGGACATACAAATGCATTCCGTGCCGATGCACAGTTATACGTCTTACTTCCTACAAACGGGTTTTTTTTTTTTGCAGTACGCCTGGCACACACACAATCTTAAACACACATACCCACACACATGCACGCACCCTGGCCTTACATCATACCTTCCATACGGTACATGTATGAAGTCATACGCAAACGTGGCTGTCGACTTGAGGTCATCTCCCCTCAGGATCGCAGCATGTGCCAATCATTGCACATACAAACCATTTCAACACACTACGTTTTTTTTTTTCTCTGGCTTGTAACGCCAACACAGACGCCAAGGAGGAGGTGAAGGAGGTGAAGGAGGATGCTAACCAGTGCTCTCTTTACTTTAACGAAAAATAAAAAATAAAGAAATGAATAAAACAAGACATGCCGTGCCAGTTTGTTTAATTATTTACAGTGTCTACCTATTTATTGCCAGCCAACTACGCCTGGGAGTCCATTTAGAAAGGGTCTGTGTTTAGCCTGTCGGGAGATGAGAGCCACTCTTCACTCCTCCAGAGCTCACCTCACCTGCAGCCCCCAGCCTTCCAGAAGCCCACAGCCAGCCACCCCCCACCCCCCCCACCTCCTATCTCCCACTCCCTGATCAGCCACCCTGGCCTGGCCTGCACCTTCTCCTGACGTCAGGCGCTACCAAATGAGGGGCCAGGATCACTGTTTCTTTAGCCCTCCAGGCACTTTTAAGGGCACTGTAAGATATTTGCCACTAATGCGCACAAATGAGAGGCCCAAATGGTCTTATTACACGGCTTCCCACAACAGAGACCATACATCAGGTGAAAACACACTGCAAAATGGAGCGCGTGATTGTTCTGGGAGCACAGCGCTCATTACTCACAACACACACACACACACACACACACACACACACACACACACACTCTCTCTCTCTCTCTCCTTCTTGTTACTTTCTCTCTCTGTCTCTCTCTCTCTATCGTACCCCACCTTACCCCCTCCACACACACACACAGACATATACACTTTCTATCTTTCCCTTTGTTATTCTCCCTCCCTCCCTTTCTCCTCTCTCTCTCTCTCTCTCTCTCTCTCTCTATTTCCCTCTCTGTGTCACACACAAACACACACACACACACACACATACACACACACACTTTCTCACTCTCTCTGTCTCTCTTCTCCAGGTCTCCTGTTTCAGTGGAAGCATCCATGGAGCCAGCTCCTTCCTGTTATTGTGGTGTTCCATCTATCAATCTCTGTCTTTGTCCTGCATCTACATACCAGCAGCTAATGCATGTCTGGTGCCTCACTGGATTATATTGATGCAATTATTTCTAGCATCAGTCTCTGTCATAGATAGATTTAGAGCAGGGCTCAAAAAAGACCTTTGAACAGCAAGCCAATGAGTACATTATCGTGTGAGAATGGATCTCAAGGTTAAAAGTATCTGGTTAAAGTTTTTACCTTTTTGGTCATTTCTTTTTTTTGTCCAAAGCATGAGGGATTTTCTGAGTTTGGAAAAAAGACATGGCTGTCTGTGTGTGTATATGTCAAACAGGAAATGTGCATTGCAGTTGTAAAAAAATATATATATATAAGGTGTGTGTGTGGGGGGGGGGGGGTGAGAGAAAGAGAGAGATAACTATATATATTATATATAAAATGTGTGTGTGTGTGCAGGGGGGGGTGACTGAGAGAAAAAGAGAGACTCGATAAGGGGCAAATAGAATAAGAAAGAAGAAGAATAGCCAATGGGGAGAAGAAGAGAATGACTACACCATCTGAGGTCATGTGTTTTGAAAATGCTGCATTTTTCTTCCTTTTTTTCAGGGTGTGTGTGTGTATGTATTACTTAATGCCTGTGCTCTCTACAACCCCTGAACTTAGGCTGACCCGGGGCCAATGCTAGGTCAGTTGTCTATTGGCTACGACAGATGACACTACCAACAAAATTGCATTACGGACATCCCCTGGAGCCAGCAGACTGTTAGTGCAATAATCAGTCATTGTTAGTCTATCTGTGCTTTAATACGTGAGCTTCAGCCAGCTTCGTTATCTTTGTACAATGCAGACACCATGCTTGCCTAAAAACTATCAAACTCCTGAATAATCAAGACTCCAAATCAATGTCCTAATCATACCAGCAGTGTATTTATAACTACTAACATGCTATAGTTCTTACCTGACACCAGCTAACTAAATAGCCTTTTTGTGGAATCTTAATGGTTACGAAATGGCGGTAATGAGAATGTGTGTGTGGGACTTGCTGAGATTTGGGGGAGTGTGCTACATATGGTCCGGTCATTCTGGAGCACTGTAACTGTGGTCCCGTGGAGAAGAAACATCTGTGTGTTTTGAGGGAGACTTCTTGTCTGTAAAGTTAATCTAAAAATATGTAATTTCCATACAACTGTTACATATCAACGGAACATACTCTAAACAAAAAAGAGTAAAAAGTTCATGAAAGCATTAGCCAGGTGTTTCAAGCAAGCTTACAAGAAATATGTGGTCACAGAGAAAAAAAAAATTGTGTCAACTGCTAAAATGTTTATAATTTTAGGTTTAAATCTGCTCTCGGTACACCAAGATGATCTATTTACTATGCCAGAGACCACCACTGCAGAATGTATGCTTGAGGGAGAGGGGAGGCGAAGGGGGGTGGGGGGTGGGAGGAAGAATGAGAAAGGGAGAGCAAAAAGGAGTCATTTAATCCCATGCAGCATGAAACTAAATAAACTATGCATGTTTTATCTGTCAACTTACCCCCCACGTCCCACTGCCTCCATTACTCTCTCGCCCTCCCTCCCTCTCTCTCTCTCTCTCTCTCTCTCTCTCTCTCTCTCCCTCTCTCTCTCTCTGTAGCTCATTCCCTCTTTCTCTTTCTCTGTAGCTCTCTTTCCTACTCTCTCTTTCTCTCTCTCACACACACACACACAGAATCTCTCTATCGCTCTTTTTCTCTCAAGCTCTCTTTCCTTCTCTCTCTCTCTCTCTCTCTCTCTCTCTCTCTCTCTGCTCTGATGTTTGGGAAACATTTTGCGAGGAGAGGAGTGAGACCACACAGGGAGGGAGCGTGCTCAGAAGCTCCCCTCAACCATCTGCTCTGTCACATGACCATCCACACACCGCCACATGCTCCCTGCTCCAAGACCCTGTCAATCAATCACCCACTGCAGCTATGGAGAATAATAATAACCACACACACACACACACACACACGCATACACACACACACACACACACACACACACACACACACACACACACATACACGCACACATACACTTACACACATACACTTACACACATACACACGCACATGCTCGCATGGGCATGTATGCATACACATACTCTCATGCACACACACACACACACACGCACACACAAAGAGCCGCACACCAAAAAATGAAGGGACCAAACTCAATCACGAAGGGTCGTGTTAGGGAGTGGGGAACAGATTAAATTACCATGGTATTAGATACGGGAAATGATTTCTGTCAAAACCATCTTTACTGCAATTATAATATGTTAATTATGTATTTCATTAAGTAAGTGGATTAGAGGCCGCGCTGATGGAATCACACTGAAGGCTTGGGGAGGATGGCTGTGCAGGCCAGACATGCAGAGGGCAAAAGGATGGAGAACAGAGGGGGAGAGCGAAAGAGAGAGAGAAAGTGTGTGTGTGTGAGAGGGAGAGAGAGAGAGTGTGTGTGTGTGTAAGTGTACGTGCATGTGTGTGTGTGTGTGTGTGTGTGGGTATGTGTTTTGTGTGTGTGTGTGTGTGAGTGAGCGAGAGAGAGAGGCGGGGGGGCTGGGGGGGCGAACAGTGTTTCTTTCTTCAAAGTCAGCTGTGGTCGACGGACACTTATGGATGACCGTTCATCAGTAAGTTGTCTCCTGTAAAAAGAACTGGTCTCTGTCCAGCTAAGATTAAAGCTTTTGATTGACTCGACCCAGCAAAGAAAACTTTCTGTGTACCAAAAGAAATTCAAGGAGAATAACTAAAAGCAAGCTCGGAGACGAGGGACTCTACATGTGAGCTGTTGTAAGGGACATGAGTGTGACTGAGAATGGAGAGCTTTCGGGCAGGATTAAAATGCTGTTGTGTTTTTATTCAGTCAGACTAGCCTTATAAACCCCCTGTAGCAATTTAATGAACACGAGGCTGCCATTGTCCACATCTTTGCCTGATCAATATTATTTGATGGAAAATGTGTTCCTTTGTTATATTTTGGCTGGGACTGGACCACTTTGCTGTGTATCAAAAAGTCACAATGTCATTAAAAAATAGCCTTTGTGCACAGATATAATTGAACGTGTGTAACAGACTTTTCTTCTTTACCCACTGAAAGACACCAAAGTGGGTATCAGCTTATGTAGGCTAGGGTAAAAAATTTACAGTCATCAGCCATACCTTTGAGAGAGAGAGAGAGAGAAAAAAAAAACACTGTAGATATGTGTTCACTAAACTTTTGTTTTCAAAAGGCAGAGCAAGCCTTCCATTTAGATGCAAATACCTGATAAGAATGAAGGACATCCTCCTTTGGTAATGGCAGCCCGGACTTCCTATTTTCATTTGTGCTCTTGACAGACGCCAGACAGACGTGAACGCTGCTTCAATAACACCAGTATGTAAGAAAAGAACGAATGAATGAATGAGTGAATGAATAATAGCAGGAGAAAAAAAAAACATCTTTCTCCCCAATTATGTGTGTGTTGCATTTTGTTGCACATGCATACTAGTTTGATTTTTAAATGGGGGCTGAATATAATGGGGGAAGGCCCCAGTCTTCCAGTCTACTAACAAATACAGAACTGTTACATTTGAGGCATCCGTAAATGTAAGTCATCACGAACGCCATGTCTCGAGCTGTCTGTCCATATCACTGGGGAAACTACTTTAATGACTAGCACTAGAAATACTTAACGATAATCCCACACACACACACACACACACACACACACACACACACACAGACACACACCATTTGCTCTAAACAAAACATGCCACTGCACATCAACATTTTCCTCCTCACGCGTTCCCAGAAGGTTCACGGTTGGTTCAAATAACTGTACTGTCCAGTTAGCTAAGCAGGTATCCTGAAAACATTTCATTCACAAGGAGGAAGTCGAGTCCAATTACTGTATCGGTTTACGTGTTTGTAGCCTTCTATTTTACCTGTGCTTGAATAATGCGCATCCTGGCCTGTCATGTGTCTTCCTGAATGAAAGTGATTGTGTCATTGAGTTGGTTTGTAACTCAAGTCTCAATTTAACCCGACACTGCTCTTAATTTATGCCAAGAAAACGCCAGAGAGATCTGTCCCTGTGTGCTGATTTATAATACAAACAATGAATATCATTTTGGGTCCAAGTACGAACTCAACTCATGTTTTTCAAGCCCCTTTAAGTTAAGTATAGAAATAGTAATTATTCAAGATGGGGAAGTAATGATAAGTGTCCAACTCATATTCATATACAGCACTCTCCATCATTATATGTTTTTATTCGGTTCCTCTATCTATTTTTTCTCCCATATCTGATTATCATACAACAATAATGAATTTATTTTTCCTGGTTTTAAGTAGGTCTACATCTGTTTCTCGCTATGTTTTTCCTTCACATATCACCAAGCGTTTGATGTGTCTTTGAAATGTATTCCTCGAAAACAAAGAAATGCATAATTATTGCCTGGGACTGGAATTAGACAGTGTGTTTTGATTGGTATTGAATAATTATCCTGGGGATGGCCTGTTTTTAGACTCTTCCTTAAGATATGGCTTGGGAGAGATGAGCGAAGGAAGGAAGGAAAGGAAGGAAAAAAAAACAACGAAAAACAAAAAAAGTGAAAGAGGGCAAAGAGATGGACTGTGTGTAGAGCAAAGGAGGCAGGGAAAGAAGGGAGGGGTGTGTGTGTAAGCACTGCAAATGAGTGCAGAGAGATAAAAAGAAAGGAAGAGACTTGTATCCATTTCATAAAAGAATAATAATATGTATTCCTCCATTCCCCCACTAAGAGTATTACCCTAATTGTTGAGTGGGCAGAGCAAGCTTGGCCTCCGGTGGAGGAGTTTTGAAGCTGGGAAAAAAAAAAGATTTCTGTGGGATGCAAACCAAGACCAGGAGTTCGGATGGAAAGTTGTTTTTTTTTTTTTTTTTGTGAAGGGGGGTCTGTGTAATTGAGTGTGTGTGCATGCACACGCACACACACACACACACACACACACACACACACACACACACACACACACTCATTTAAATGTTGGCACATGTGCATATATACGTGTGTACATGTACATTTGTGTGTGTGTGTGTGTCTGTCTGTCTGTGTGTGGGTGCACGTTTGTGTGTATTCATGGTGTGTGTGTGTGCATGCATGTGTGCATTCGTGGCGTGTGTGTATGTTGTGTGTGTGCCAGTGAGTGTGCGTGCGTGCGAATGTGTGGTGGCTTTCAGAGATAAAGGAAATCAGTGGAGGAGCCGGGCTGATTTGATGAGAGAAGCCCCCCCATCCCCTCCTCAGGGGAGATATTACCCTTCTCATTATATCTCTGATTGGCCTTATTTCATCTGAGGAGGCCAGAACAGCCACCACCCTTCCTTCACCATCAACCTGCACAGAGAGAGAGAGAGGGAGACAGAGAGGGAGGGAGGGAGAGAGAGGGAGGGAGAGAGAGAAAGAGAGAGAGAGAGGGAAAGAGGGAGAGGGGTAGGGAGCTCTGTTAATGAATAGAAAGAGGAAATTAACTGCAGTCATAGTTCAAAGATGCCAGCATTTCATTTTTCCTCTCTCTTCCTCCAGTTCCTCGTTTTCTGCCTGTCCGAGTCCGCGACAGACGGAGGACAGGGCGAGGAGGGGAGGAGGAAGAAGAAGAGAAGAAAAAAAAAAGGAAGAGAAGAGGAGAGGAGATTGTCAAGGGAAGAGTGCAGTGTCCCTCGGGGAGTGAGACCCTTTCATTGGATTTACTGGGCAAAATAACAGGTGTTTTGAGCACCATCCAAGCCCCCCCCCCCACACCCGCCTCACCCCGCCCCGACCAACACACTCCTCTTTTTTAAAGGCTGCTTTTAAAAAAAGAAGAGCATTTTATGCCCCCGCTCTCTTTATCACTGAACTTGGAGCAAACAGTCTAATTTACAGGGCAAACTTTCCCCCTACCGATAGCACTGATTTGATATACTCCAATAGAGCCTTTCTTCCAGACACCATCAATTGTCTATAGATTTTTTCTTGCCTCTTCTCTCCTGGAAGAGAAACAAAAAGCAGGCATGTGAAGCCTCAAGCCTGAGAGGCTTTATTGATATCGATGTGAGAGGAATATTGCCCATCTTCAAGCGCGGGATCAATCAGGCCCATCGCCGGCTGTTTTTACGAGCCTCGTCCTCCACGTGTGGGGCACCACCTCTGTGTGTGTTCAGCCGAGCGAGTGTATGTGTGTGTGTGTGTGTGTGTGTGTGTGTGCGTTCATGTGTGTTTGTGTTCTGTGTCTTTGTTTATCTTTGTGTATCTGTGTGTGTGTGTGTGTGTGTGTGTGTGTGTGTGTGTGTGTGTGTGTGTGTGTGTGTGTGTGGTGTATTTCTGTTTACATTTGTGTGTGTTTGTGTGTGTGTGTTCTGTGTGTGTGTTCTTTGTATTTATAGGGGTGTGTGAGTGTATGTGTGTGTATTTACATGTGTGTGCGTATACATGTGTGTGTGTACATATGGGGTGGTGTTAGGGTATGTGTGTGTGTGTAAGCTCATACATGTGTGTGTGTGTGTGTCCATGTGGGGTGGTGGTCGTAGTGTGTGTGTGTGTGTGTATGAGTGTCATGGCCAAGTGTTAGCCACGTGTAGCTAGCAGGCATTATGTCTGCGTGACGTTTAGACCGAACGTGCCATTCCACCACCACAGCAGCTGCTGACGCTCTCCTCTCCTCTCCTCCACTCTCCTTCTTTCTCCGCTCCTCTCCTCTCCGCTCTTCTCCTCTCTCCTCCTCTCCTCTCCTCTCTTCCTCCCCTCTCCTCTCCTCCTCTCCTCTCCTCTACCCCCTCAGCACACAGCCCCAGCTCAACCTGTCTGTGGGGGGCGGCCCACCCCAGTGCAGGGGCGTCTGGGATAGATATAAGCCTCTGGGGTAGGCGAAGAGTAGTGGGTAGGGGTGGTTTCATGTGTTTGTGTGTGTGTGTGTGTTCATACGTGTGTGTGTGTGTGTGTGTGTGTGTGTGTGTGTGTGTGTGTGTGTGTGTGTGTGCGGCATGTGTGTGTGTGTTTGTGTGTGTGCGTGTGTGTGTGTGTGTATGTGTGTGTGTGTGTGTTCATACACGTGTGTGTGTGTGTGTGTGTGCGTGTGTGTGCGGTGGCAGTGTGTGATGGCGCAGCAGCATGCAGCATTGACTTGTAGTGCTGAGATGAGACGAGACACCCTGAGTGTATTAGAGTGCCATCAGCCTCCCTGCACTCCCACACACCCCAGAGCTGCTCTTTAACTCTAGCAAGACCTCTCTGTCTATTTCTGAGTGTGTGTGTGTGTGTGTGGGTATGTGTGTGTATATGTGTGTGTGTTTCTGTGTGCGTGTGTGTGTGTGTGTGTGTGTGTGTGTGTGTGTATGTGTGTGTATATGTATGTATGTGTGTGTGCATGTGTATATGTATGTGTATGTGTGTGTGTGTGTTTGTATGTATGTGTGTGTGTGTGTGTGTGTGTATGTTTGTGTATATGTGTATATGCGTGTGTGTGTATGTGTGTGTGTGCGTGTGTGTGTATGTGTATATGTGTGTGTGTTTGTATGTATGTGTATGGGTCTGTGTGTGTATATGTGTGTGTGTTTGTATGTATGTATGTGTGTGTGTAATGTGTATATGTGTGTGTGTATTTGTATCTATCTATGTGTGTGTGTGTGTGTGTGTGTGTGTGTGTGTGTGTGTGTGCCCCCCCTGATAGCAGTTAGAGCAGTGGCTGCAGCGTTTCCTGCCAGCTGGAGCCCGCTGATGGAGTGTGATGAGATGGACGGTGAGCGGAGCATCATAAGCATGTGTGTGCGTGTGTGTGTGTGTGTGTGTGTGTGTGTGTGCGTGTGTGTGTGTGTGTGAGGGA
>CM059280.1:11413394-11458394 GCA_030347295.1 Setipinna tenuifilis | reverse complement strand
GAGTCTACACTCACAGCCGTCTGCTGCTGCCGCCACTGCTGCCTGTGGGCTGATGGGAAAGAATGGAGGGTAGGGAGAGAGAGAGAGAGAGAGAGAGAGAGAGAGAGAGAGAGAGGTAGAGAGAGGTAGAGAGACAGAGAGTGAGGAAGAGAGAGAGAGGTAGAGAGAGAGCGGGAAGGAGAGAGAGGGAGGAAGAGAGAGAGAGAGAGAGAGGAACACAGACAGAGTGGGAAAGGGAGAGAGGAACAGAGACAGAAAGGGAGTAAGAGAGAGAGAGAGATAGAGAGAGAGAGAGATGGAGATGGCATGGAGCGAGGAAGGGCGTTATAGTCCTATGAGAGCAAAAAGAGGAGGCTGGGAAAAAGAATGCTGCATGGACAGCGAGACAGAGACCGAGGGAGGGAGGGAGGAGCGAGGAAGAGAGAAAGGAAGAGCGAGGTGGGTGGGGGTGAAGTGGGGGGGGGGGGGGGGCGCAGCTTACAGCCCCAGACCCAGTGGCGGGAGGGGACAAGAAGGAGGAGGGCGGGAGGTAGAGAAATAGAGAGAGAGGGAGGGAGGAAAGGATAGAAGGAGAAGTGTGTGTGTGGGGAGGAGAGGGAGAACGGGGGGGGGAGTGTGGCAGGAGAAGAAGAGGAGGTGTGGGGTAGAGGGAGAGAGGGGAGAGCAGAGAGGGGAGAGGGGAGAGAGGGGAAGGGAGGGGGGGGGGTGAACGTTTCCTTTCACTGCCTGCCAATCCATCAAGACTCAGGCTACCGCTGTGAGGCCCGTCAGCCAGCACAGAAAAGAACAAGGCCCGGCAACAGAGCCCCCCGCGCTACGGCCATCACTCATCCCCTCGCGCTGAACTCTCGCTGACCTTTCTCTGACGCTCCTCTTCCAGAACTTTCAGTCCTTAGCACCTAGTTAGGGCTTAAAGCGACAGCAGCCACCTCCTGTCCTTTCTTTCCCTTATTTATTCATTCATTCACTCACTCTTTTCATCTTTTCATCTTTATGCTCCTCTTCGTTTTTGCCTCCAATTTCTGTTTGGATAAATAAGCAGGGGAACGGAGGGAACAGAACTTTTTTTTTTTTTTTGCTGTGGACAGTAAAAGAGTGCTTTCCCCCGCCCTGAGGTAAAGGGAAGCAAGCAAGTAGATACACACACACACACACACACACACACACACACTCACACACACTCACACATGATACGAGAGCTGTGTGTTGAAGTTGAGGCTACGCAGTGGTAGTGCAGGAACTCACAGCGAGTATCGAGTCAGGGAAAGGAGAGAGAGAGAGGGAGACAGAGAGAGAGAGAGAGAGAGAGAGAGAGAGAGAGAGAGAGAGAGGAATGTACAGACAATGGAGACAAATAATATAAGAAGGTGAACAAGAGGAACAGTGCAAGTGAGAAAGACAGTAAGTGAAAGAGAAAATGGCTAGAGATATGTAAAGAGAGGACGAGAGAGAGAGAGAGAGAGAGGGAGACATGTAACAAATAAAGAGGGAGGGGGGGACAGAGACAGAGAGCCAGAGAGATGAGTTGGATAGCTGTGTCTTGCAGGCAGAGGGCAGAAAGGCACTCTGTGCACAGGGCCAGTGAGAACACTAGTTGACATCATTAAGCCGGACACATTTTTGTCACGCTTCCAGATTTAACCCGTCTGCATTTCGCCGAATACCGAATCGGTCTCGCTTCACTCTTCCTCGCACCCCCCCCCCTACGCCTCCCACCCACACCTCCCCACCCCCCCACCCACACCCCACCCCGCCCTTCCCCTCCTCCCACTCCAGTTCTGCTCTCGCTCCATCTTTCTCACATGGTCAACGTCACAGACGCTCTGTCTCCAACAACAGCCAGATGAAGAGAGGACATTGTGTCGCTCTAACTCCCAAAAAAGACAAAACATTCCACACCAAAGGGCTTGTGAGATTTCACACACACACAGAGACAACACAGAGAATTAAAACAACGAAAACAAAAAAGAAAAAAGAAAAAAACAAAACACTTTCACAGCAAATACACTGCAGTTGGTAATGTGTGACATAAAACGTTCCTTTTCCAAACCATCAACTTTTTAATGTTTTCTTTTTTCCCCCCTTCTTTATCAAACAATCTCACAGAGTTTTATTGTATTATATACTGTAAGAGCCCTGACTTGTGGTGCTGCTGCCCACTGTTTTGTCCCGACATGGATCTTTGTAATTGGGATCCACTTGGCCGCTCCCTGTTTGTTGTGTATCGGGCGAGCTAATTGTGTTGGGCTATGGCAAGCCTTATGAAATCCGCTGGCTCCAAAGACAATCTGACATTGTTGTCTGTGCTCGACAGGGGCGAATCGTGTTATTTTGATGAAGGCCCGAGGACAGAGTCGGTGTGTCTTTATGACGAGTCGCTGTGGCAATATCGCATCCCAGACACAGTCTGACAAAAAACTACCATAAGCCATAAAACAAACTTGACCGCAGGGTGGAGGTAATTGCATGAAAGCTCAATCAGGACACAATATTGCTTGAATCCTATTTGTATTGGGGAGACTGACCTGTGGATGACTCACTCTTAAGGTTGGGAGAAGAGAAAAGGAGAGCGAAAAGGAAGGAGGGGGAGCAACAAAAAAAAAAAAAAAAAGCGAGGGAGGCCCTCTGTTTGTGGAAGTCAGATGGGGGGGAAAAGGGGTTGTTTTTCAGACCAAAGATGGATGTGCCAGCATCCAGTGTGATTAGAGAAATGGATAACTCACTAACATCTGTGCAAACTACAATAAAGAGGGATTTAGTGTTACCCCGAGGAAGGCAAGGAGAGGCTGTCTGTCCATTAAACGCTTTATTACAGAGCCAGCAGCTCTGTTCTAACTCACTTATTTCTGCACGGGGGCTCAGGCTCTGTGACTGCCTGTCATCCTCAGCAGACAACGCTCCAGGCTCCATTTCTCTCTCTCTCCCTCTGTCTCTGTCTCTCTCAGTCTCTCTCTCCCTCTCTCTCTCTCCTTCTCTTCTTCCCTCCATCTCCTTTTTCTTTTTCATCCACCACCATGCCCCCATCTCACCCTCCCACTACCCTTGTCTCTCTGTCTGACTGTCGGTCTGTCTGTCTGTATGTCTGTCTGTGTGTCTCGTTTTTCCTTTCGCACCCATCCTTCCGTTTCTTTTTCTTTCTTTCTGTCTTTCTCCTTCTGTTTTTCTCTCCCCAACACACATCCTTTCCCTCCCTCCCTCCCTCCCTCTCTCTCCCTCCTCCCCATTCCCTCCTCCTTCTGTCTGCCTCTCTTTTCTTCCTTTCAGTGCACTAGGTAGATGACAATCAAATGACTCATTGAGCAGCTTGAGTGGCCGACCCAGTCGAGGGATTAACTATGGAAAGTGAGCATGATCATGTCACACTTCAGAGTGCTCGTTGGCTGGAACCATGGCAGCGGGAGGGAGAGGGGAGGGGCCAGCTCTGCCCCTCTCTTAAAGAGACAGCGACACTCTCACTCACATGATGGCCCCCTTAGCACTGGTAGAAAAAAAATATCTCTAGCCTTTAGCCGGGATCTTAACGTTCTCATTCTGTGGCCATGTTGGAATGAAATTGAGCGCATGGTTTTCCTCATCGCGGATGTTATGGTATTGGTGGTGATGTTTTGGTCGGATTTATTTCTGAATAGAGACAGGCTTTATCAACCACTGCATTGAGCATCTTTTCATGAAGCAAAAAAAAAAACAACATTGTTGTGCTTCTCAGTGAAGGGGGATAGCTGACTCACAAGCTTCTCGCCTGCAACAAAAACCCTACGAGCCTGACGCCCTGCGTGCGTAGTGTTAACAGCCGGCAGCTAGAGGCAAGAATCTCATTGGACATTTATGAGGCTGTCAGAGGGTTTTGTCGTGAGATGGAGTGCATCAAGCACTCTCATGTCAGTTCATACAGAGGTCTAGTTCGTTAGCGAATCATTGTGGGCTTTTTTTTTTACTCTCCTCTATCCTGCTCACAGAGTGTTCACAGTAATGGAAGGGAGCTGCCACAGTCATCCTGGACTTTTAGGGGTCACACAAGCGCCCTCTTCCTCATCAACAACAGGCATGTGCCACTTTCTCCCGTCAGAGTACGGTATGTGTCCAAGCAGCTTGGCCTACTGCAGAGCACTGCAGAGAGAGTTTTTTTTTTCTTTCTTCTTCCACTTCTGTTTTTTTTTTTTTTTTTTCGTAACGCTCAAGATGTGCGGCAGAGGCAGTTTAAAAAGAAACGCACCCCACTTGTCATATCACTCAACACAACTAAATGCCTGTAAGAAAGAGAATTCGACGGCAGACTTCAAAGGGCTAGGTTTTTTTTTCTCCATTTATTTATTTATTTATTTATTTTTTTTTGTGCAGGCCCGGCGTAACACAAAGCAGTCAAGAAAGCAAGGGGCTGTAAGTGGCACGTTGGCAACTCTAGCCACTGTTGTCACTCTCCATTACGGCGCGGCGCAGTCGAGAGCAGCTTGTTGCAGATAAGGACAGATCAGTGAACCAGGTGTGCACAGCACACTGCTGCTGGAGGAGAAGGGAGAAGCAGCCTGGCAGTTCCTGCAGGATACTCTCACTTTGAGAGAGAGAGAGAGAACGGGGAGGGAGAGTTTTTTGGGGCCATCCAGTGATGTATATTATTCTTGAAATAGGCAGGGATATAAGATTGGTAATGCGTCTTCACACCGTGACAAACATGAGAGGCTGTCTCATTAAATGTCCCTATGCGGCATTTCAAATCGCAGCCCGGCAACTGTGTACCACATAAGAAGGGTGTGTGAGGATGTGAGTATGTGTGTGTGTGTGTGTGTGTGTGTGTGTATTGGTGTGTATTGGTGTGTATGGGTGTGCGTTTGAACTGCTGTATACTTGAGAGATTGTGTTTCACAATGTGTGTACGTGTGTATGAGAGTGTGTGGGCGTACATATATGTGTGTGTGTATAGTGTTTGTGTGTGTGTGTGTGTGTGTGTGTGTGTGTGTGTGTG
Source organism: Setipinna tenuifilis (assembly GCA_030347295.1). Lineage (NCBI taxonomy): Eukaryota > Metazoa > Chordata > Actinopteri > Clupeiformes > Engraulidae > Setipinna > Setipinna tenuifilis. The sequence continues at coordinate 11,453,434 of CM059280.1, read as the reverse complement.
TGTGTATGCAGGAGCAGACAGCGTTCTCAGGGAGGAATTGATGCCCCGTGTTTGCCTAATTAAGACAGCACTAGACGCTCCTAGAGCTGAGAGATGGCGGAGAGAGGTGCTAATTCATAATTGACATAATGGATGGAGTCTGTCTGTTGGCTTTTTAAACGCGGACGATTTCGCCGTGATTAGCTGACACGTACCTTTGTGTGAGTAATGAAAATATGCAGTATGTACCGCCGTTTAATGAATGCCAGACCCATCTCCAGCCCTTCGCTCATGCCATCCCTCTTCCCCTCAAGCCATCAGTGCTCCCGGGAATGGCTGTTGGCGCAGGAATGGGCCTTGTTTGACGTGGACACTTTGTTCAATATAATCTTATTATATTCTATTAGGGTAGGTGTCCATAAGGGAGGGAGAGCTGGGAGAGAAAGAGAAAAAGAGAGAGAGAGAGAGAGAGCGTTGCGATTTGCCCACGCTCGGCGGCGTGGCTCGATGCATCTCGCCGAGCGAAAAGGCGGCAAAGCGATGACAGGAGAGAAGCGGGGCTGCTTCGCCCTCGTGTTTGTCACACAACAGACAGACAGAGAGTTTTGCTGTTTATTTCCTACTCCTGGATCTAAACAAGTGGGCCTCCCTCTGTGTCTGCGTGTGTGTTATTGTGTATCAGTGTTTGTGTGTGTATATCAGTGTGTGTGTGTGTGTGTGTGTGTGTGTAGACAGAGCGAGAGGGAGGCGTAGATTGTGTCATGTGAAGTTGAGCAATAATTGGGAAAAGAAGTGGTGGCAGAGCTTAATGGCTAATAATGAGCTTTAATTACTTATTTTGTCACCTTTCAGTGGGTTAATATGGCGGCACCGTAAACACTGCAAGCATAATTAAAACATGCCCCCCACTAATCAAGCATTCACGTCATCCATATTCATATTTCTAGTGTATCAATACTACTGGTATTATACTACTTTTATTACTGTATTCTGCCAGCGAGAAGACATCAGTGTCCAGTGGTGGTGAAGTGTTATTTTTTGCTGAGTTTGACTGTGAGCTACTTTCCTGGGCTCTCAAGAGCAAGCCTCTGCCCACAGCGGTACAGGTTAAGAGGGGGTTCTTAGTTTCAGGAAAGTCTACCTTGTTTGTGTGTGTATGTGTGTGTATGTGTGTGCATGTGTGTCTGTCTATGTGTGTGTGTGTGTGTGTGTGTTGTGTATGTGCTTTTTTTTTTTCTTGCTTCTTCCCTGGGAGTCTGTGGATCTGTCTCACTCAGCCTCACACACAAGCAGACAGCTATAATAACACCCTGGCAGCATAAACAAAAAGAGATTACACCCATGGGAGATGGGAGTCTGTCTGGAGCTGCCATTGTTTGCCCTTCACTGCACTTGGGCTTGCCTCCAAAGGGAGATAGCGAGCTCTTGACTGAGGGGGGGGTGGGTGAGGGTGGGGTGGGGGGGCAGAGGACCTGCTCTGCTCGAGAAACACACACATTGTGCCCCCGAATGTTTGTGTGTTTGTGTGCATGCGTATCTGCCTGATCCTCAGCATGCAAAAACGCATGAAGAAACAAACAAAAAAAAAACAAAATCGTGTAACTCAAATAGCGATGAGATGGAAATGGACCGCGAGACAACGGCGAGAAATGCTAAATGCTAACGTTAACAGACAACACGCCTGATCTTTTTTATTATTTCCCTCTTTTTTAATACGCAGGGGCTGTTATTAAGGGAAATAAAAACGTGTGTGTGTGTGTGTGTATGAATGGCATCAATTTTGCTTCCCGCAATATCAAATTACGGCCATTTTGTTTGGTGGCCATTAGCGCCGCGGCGAGCAGGCTGGCCGGGCCAAATGAGGGGAGAGGAGAAAAATGCTCGCTGTCTACGCTGCCCATCAGCTGTCTGCCAGGGCCAGCTGGGTGACATCATGGGTCTGGTTTCCGTGGTGATGATTGACACAGTGTCTGTCAGATGCAGCAATGCGACTGGGATGCACCATCATCCGATGCGAGATGGGGGATTTTTTCGGGGGTTGTGGGGTGGGGTAGGGGGCACAGGGAGGTGGGAGTGTGGTATGGAGGGAGAGAGAAAGGGGGGGTTGGAAATGGTGGTACGCTCCATCCTCTATTTTAATCCACTCTAATCTAATCACCTGGCAATACTGAAACACGGGGAAAAAAGAGAACATTTTCTCTCTCATCAACACTGAGCAGTGGATTTCATAGATATCCCCCCCTCCCACCCCCCCACTCATCACCCATCCCCACTCCCCCCCCCACCCTTCCTCCACTTCCTTCATTATCATTTAGCGTGTAGCGATCACATCATGAATGTGCAATGACGACCATCTTTCAGGTTTCTCGGGGATGTTAAAATGGGTTTCTCTTCGAGTGAAGGCCACGTTGGGGGAGATTAGCCCGACTGTCTGTTTGAAATCTGCTGGGATTTTTGTTTTTGAGGAGGTGAGGAGCTGACTGAGCTGACGTGTCCAGGTTTGAGTTTGCTCGCATGCATAATTTACCATCTCCTTAAGAATCAAGTGTTTGTGGCAGCCATCATGACAGCTGCCCACCCACCCAGCTGTCCAAGCGAATACGCCTCACCTAGACGCACCAACTACATTACTCAAACAATTAAAAACAAACCCATGCATGCTTAAAACACGCTGCAACGCAAAAAATGATAGATGATGTGGCGCTTGTGGTGTTTTTTCTTTCCCTTTTCTCTCTCTCTCTCTCTCTTTCTCTCTCTCTCTCTCAGGTCCCCCTTTTTCGTCTGCCTGCTGCATTGAAGTTCCACTGCCAGCCCAGTCGTCTCCGAACGCTTCACTCCACCCGCAGCCCTTGTCACCGCGCAGCCATTACAGCAGCCACTCATGTTTATCAGCCAGTGACTACTCCCAGCAGACTGGCGAGCATGTATGCTCTTCGCGGCGGATTGAAGTCAGCTGCACTCCTGTGACTAATTACTGTGAAGGAGCACTGTCACCACAGGGTCACTGGCGACATGCTCTTCCTCTCCTCCTCCCCAGGCCTCCTCCTCCTCCTCCTCCTCCCCTTCCTCCTCCTCCCCTCCGATGCCACATACACACACTCTCACTCACATACACACACAAACCCCCTGGTGTCATTTCTGCTCGGACACGCCAGGGCGACGTCCCTCCGATTTGCTGGTCTGGAAAGTCGCATCTCAGGGCCTGCAATGCCATGACATGACACAAAATAAAAAACAAAAACAAAACACAACAAAAAGGAGGTGACTGACTACAGTACAGTGCTCTTGGCTGTGGGGGGGGCTGTGGATGCCTGGTGGTATCATTACCCTTGAAGAGTGTGTGTGTGTGTGTGTGTGTGTGTGTGGTGCGGTGGGGGAGTTGACACTCCTCACCCTCTCCCTAACTCCTAGACTCCCGCAGGTGCTCCACTCGACTCCTGGCGCGTCTGTGAGTTTAAGTCCGACTGAAATCCAGGTGCATATCAAGATGGCTATAAAAAGATTAATTAGCCAACACTTTGTATTAATGTCCATTGATAGACCTTTAATTAAAGCATAATTAATTATCATTACAACAGCCACTAATTATGTGTCATCGTGTAAAAACCCACCAAAAATAATTGAATTACCAAGAGGTGACTGGAGACATGCCATTTGTCTGAAAAAGCAGCATGTCTTTGTATGTAAACAAGAGTGCGACTGCTATTGTGTGTGTGTTTGTGTAACATTACCTAGCAACAACAGGGATGACATTTTATTTTAAAACAAGCCTGAAAATGTCAGATTCCATTAGTCTCCTCCCCGTGCTGAATATGCATACAGGACAAGCCAGAGCGAAAATAAATATATAGCAGGCCACTACACTACATTCTGGGAGTATCACTGAAAGTGATTAGGCAGCGTGCCACAGCTGTGTGTATGGTATCTGTGGGGTTTTGAGTGTCTCTTCCTTGCTCACTTGCTCGCTCGCTCTCTTGCTTGCTCTCTTGCTCTTCCACTCACTCACTCACTCACTCTATCTCTCTGTATTCTTTCTCTCTCCTTCCCTCCTCCCTACCCTCCCCCGTTCCCCCCCTCCCTCCCTCATCCTGTTTTGTTTAAGTTGGATATCCCCATAAGGGCGCGTGAGACTGACGGTTCTTCTGCAAAGTTCACACTGTCTGTACAGCGAGATGCACTGTGCCCACCCAAACTGTCAAAACGACAAACAGCACATCTCTCCCGTAAGCAGAGCTGGGGTATCAGCGCGGGTGTCATAGCAAATGGACGACATCTTCTGTGCGTTCGTGATAAGGGCACTCACCTCAGTGTGACCTGATTCTCTCTCTCTCTCTCTCTCCCTCTCTGCCTCTTCCTTTCTTTCACTCCCTCTCTCTCTTTCCTCTCTCTCTCTCTTTCTCTTTCCCTCTCACTATCTCTCCAGCCTCTCTCTCTCTCTCTATCTCTCTCTCTCTGTCTCTCTACCTCTTTCTTTCTCCCTCTTTCTCCCTCTCTCTCTATCTCCTCCTCTCTCTCTCTCTCCCATGTCTCTTGCTCAGACATGTGCATGCCTCAAAAAGAGATTATGTGCCATGGGAGGAGGGGGAAGAGAGAAAGTTTCATTTACTCTTCTGGCTGCCAATCATCTGTCAGTGTGCTCAACCCCTGTGACAACCCTCAGTCAGCTCCTCATGTCACACACCTTCCTGCCGCTGCCATTTCTCTCTCTCTCTCTCTCTCTCTCTCTCTCTCTCTCTCTCTCGCCCGCCCGCTCTCTCGCCCGCTCCCTCGCTCGCTATCATCCAGCCCTAATGGAATGAGTGTGAGCATGTGTTAGCATAATAAAACGCAGGAAGAAGAGAGGAGAGAGAGGTAGGGAGGGAGGGAGGGAGGGAGGGCGGGAGGGAGGAAGGGAGAAAAAAAAAAGAAACACAGACAGAGCTGACTTTGACAAAGAGGAGCAGATTTAAACGGAGCCAACACCTTGATTGATGGCTCGTGATTGGTCCCCCTCTTCTTGCGGTGACACACCGGGACAGGACCAACTACCTTTCTCTTTTCCTTCGACAGCATTTGCCTTTTCTCATCTTCGTCGTCGTTCTTCGTCATCGTTCTCCTCTCTCTTCTCTCTCTCTTTTTTTTCTGTCGTTAATTTTTTTTTTTTTTTTTGAGCGTGTGTCAAAACGTCAATTTCGGCGCGACGGGATGTGACAGGGCCTGTGCCTGCGGGGACACGAGTGAACGGAGGGCTGCGCAAATTGATTTTGATTTTATTCCAAATCATTCAAAGTGTTTAGCTCTAATAGGAGCTGATCAGAGGGCCATCCAGAGCACGGCACCGGGGCAGAGGAGAGAGAGACGGGGAGGGAGAGATTAGTTCTGTCACTCCAGCGATCATGCCCTGTCGAGGTGGCTCACTTTCAAAAGGGGCCCACATCAAGGAGCTCGTGGAGACACTGAGAGAAAGAGAGAGACAGACAGAGAAAGAGAAAGAGGCAGAGAGGCAGAGAGGTAGAGAGAGAGATGGAGATATGGAGAGAGAGAGGCCCACATCGAAGAGAGCATGGAGACACAGAGAGAAAGCGAGACAGACAGAGAAAGAAACATAGAGGAGCGTGTGGAGACACAGAAAGAAAGACAGAGAAAAAGAGAGAGAGAGATGGAGAGAGAGAAACAATGACAGAGGGATGGAGAGAGAGAAATCTAGAGATAGAGAAAGAGAGAGGTACGGAGACAGAGACAGAGAGAAAATAGAGAGCAATAGAAACAGAAAGGTAGACAGAGAAGGAAAAAGAGAGAGGAAAGAGAAAATAAAGAGAGAGAGACAGAGAAAAAGAAAGAGAAAAAAGAAAGAGAGAGGAAGAGAGACATGGCGTCTGGGTTTGTGGCGGTGGTAAAAAACACTCCCTGGCCTTTGCATAAGTGGCCCCCACAGGAGCGGCAGCAGTCGGGGTTGAGAGATCCGTCCACCAGAGTCCAGGGCTGTCACAGCCGTATGCTAATGCTAGGAGATCGCATACCACTGCTTCCTGCTCTCAGCCAAGGGGGGTAAGAAGAATGTACAAAAATAAATAAATAAACAAAAAAATGTACAAAGTAAGCCAGTATGCCAGCGAAGTTGGTCAAGAATGTGGCAAAAGCAAAGGCAGTGGGGAGGGGTTGGGGAGAGTTAGTGGGGAGGTGTGCTGTGGCGCAGTGGTGGTGGGTGGGTGGTGTTAGTGGTGGTAGTGGTGGTAGTGGTGGCAGTTTTATTGGGGGTGTGCGTGTAACAGGATAATGGCGGGAGTGACTGACGTTCATAAAATGTCTTCCGAAATAGAACACCACGGCAAACGCAGTCATACACAAATGTGATTACTTAACCAAAACCGATATGGCTCCATCGGCGGCCGTGCTCGCACAACGCGGCCTGACACACAATCAGCCGATCCCCGCGTGTTCACAATGAAGAATCGCTGTTCACTGTCACTGCTTAAAGATGTCTCTCTCTATCTCTCTCGCTCTCTTTTCTTTTGGCGAGTGAAACTTCAAACTGGAGGACTGATTGCAGTTTAGGGGTGGGGGTGGGGGGGGAGGCAGTGCAGGGATGGCTGCTTTGTGGTGGGTAGGAACAAGATGCCGCTGGCAGCACAAATGTAGTGCCGTGTACAAGGGTTTCTAATTTGCAAGCGCTTGATGGGCCTGAACTTTTTGAGCCAATCGAACGTGACAGCATCAAAGAGTGAGCTAAGGCAGACAAACTTTACAGCCGCTCTGTCAGAAGAGAAGTCCCACGAGAGAAGGAAGAGAGAAGGGTAGAGACGGAGCGATAGAAAAGGGAGGAATGAAGGCTGAGGGTGAGGGGGAGGGGTTGTGGGGGAGGGGGGTTGATGGGGGGGGGGTGGGGGTGGTTACTGTCGATTACTCGTTTCCCAGTGCACACATGCATGCACAAACACAGATACAGACACACGCTCACCCACAGACACACACACACACACACACACACACACATAGACTCACCACATGCACACACATGCATGAATATGTGCAGTTACTGTGCACAGAAGATGGAAAATGAATACTCCACATGCACACTCTGTTTCACAAATGCATCTGTGGGTGTTGTGCTCTCTCTCTCTCCTCACACAACACAGGGACAGACACGGATGCATTTCCCCACTCCAAAATGAGAAACACAGCTTTGCATGCTGTCTAGGACATCAGCTTACAGCCAGTCACATTCAAAATCCCATATGCTGATGCATGTCTCTTTAACCTACCATAAAACCCACAGGGACGAGCAAGCCAAGTGTGTGTCAGTTTGGTGGGTGTAACAGTGTTTAAAAGGCAGAGTACTTATCAGACATGAAAGGCTACATCAACACACAGACACAGACACAGGCACACACACACACATGCACCCACCCACACAGACACAGACACAGACACACAGACACACAGACACACACACACACACACACACACACACACACACACACACACACACACACATGCACACACATATTTGAATGAACCCTAACCCCCAGCCCACACAAACACACATACACACACACACACACACACACACACATACAAGCTCGTGCAGATGCACAGAGGCAAAGATACACACACACATATGCACAAGTAAATGCACGAGTGTGCACACACACACACACACACAAAACACACAGACACAGACACAGGCACACACACACACACACACACACACACACACACACACAGACACACACATCGTGTTGGATTAGCTGTCCTGATTTCTGAGCAGCACTGTCTGAGGCTTTTTTGCTGGTGGGATCCGTCTCAGTCAACAGCATCTCATCAGCCTAACCTGGACTTATTAAAAAGTTTCGTCAAAGTGACACGGGGGCATCGCTCAGAATCAATGCGCGCGCGGCCGTGTGGGCCCGGCCCGTCTCGCCCGTCCGTCTGGCATGACCGCAGGCGCGGTGCCAGGCTCTCAGGGGGGCACCGCTGTGCCAGCGTCCTGAAGGCTATGCCCTTACGTCAAGGACAGGTGAGCCATTACTGAGGGCCGCGCCGGAGAGCCGCTCAATCAGAGAGAACGGCGGCGGAGGAGGCAGAGGCGGCGGAGGAGGAGGTGGAGAAGGCGGGAGCGGGAGCGGGAGCGGGAGAGGCGGCCGTCTGTACAGGTGTAGCCACGCCACCACCACCATCACCTCCACCACCACCACCCGCCACACAGTATTACACTCATCCGTTAGCACCCACTGTCTGCCGGCAGCCAGCTGCAGGCAATCACAATCACACAGTATTGAGCAGTCCATAACAACAGCAGCACCAGCAGCAGGAGGAGCAGCAGCAGCACAAGCGAAAAAAAGGCTGGTGGGTGGGTGGAGGGGCCCAGCATCGCCCACCCGCCCGCCTGCCCGCCGTATACTGCTGCAGTTCCTCATCATGGATTTGGTCTATTTTCCTCACTAAATCATGTATCGGATTCTGTCAGATTGCTCATTGATTAGCCAACTTTGGGCAGATGACTCCATCAAAATTAGCTGACATAAATGTGAGCCAGTGCGACGAAGGGAAAGGGAAGGGAAGGGAAGGAGAAGGGGAAGGGGAAGGGAGGGAAGCGAAAGCAAAAAAAAAAAAAAATGAAAAGGAAAAAAAAAAAAAATTGCGCTGAAGTGCTGATGGCTGTCCGCCAATGCCGATCGTTTTGGCGGGCAAGTTAAGTAACGGTTGAGGGGTGTCGGAGAGAAGAGGAGTGCCTGCGCCTTACGAATGCTTGAAAACCCGCTTGTTTAGATGGGTATAGCATTATCTGACAGGACCTGTCAGCACTGTGGCCATTTTCCAGGTATCATTACCATATATGCATGGCAGTGAGTCTTGTCGAATTGGAATGGGGAGCCGTAGCTCACCTGAGAGTGCTGTGTGTGCCTTGTTAAGGTGTATTTTATACTTTAAAAGGGCCTGGGTGAGATCTGAGGCCCATTCCCCATGAGGTCAGCACTTTCCCCCACCCTCCCCAACCCCCTACCCCCCTGCTCCCCTGTGCTGGGGATGTGCTTTAAGGTGCCTGCTAATGCTAGGAGGAGACAGGATCTAATAGATTGATACACAGGTTTTGACATGCTATTTGAGCGTGGAGCCTCGGCGTAATTGGCCACGTCATCATGCATTAAATTAACAATATATAGAGTGCCCAGAGACGAGTGTCTTCAGCGGATCCGTCAGACGTCAGGACAAACCGCATGTGACGGCTCTCTCTGAGGGCCTAAGAGGAGAGGAGAGGAGAGGAGGGGGAGAGGAGAGGGGAGATGAGGGGAGGGGAGGGGAGAGGAGAAGGGGGGCAGAGGGGAGAGGGGAAGAGGGGAAGAGAGGGGATGGGGAGGGGAGGGAAGGAGTGGGGAGGGCCCTCTTCTAGCTAAGCGCCTTTTTAAAGTATTACTCCAGCTGATGGCTGTTTGGAGTCTCCGTTACTGTATCTCTCCCACACATCTCCTGTTGTTCCCTCGTTTTTTTTTTTTTTCTTTCTCTCTCTTCACCCATTCCCTGTGCCATTCATCTGCCCATCCATCCATCCAGAGAGCTTTTTTTTGTCTTTCTGTATTGCTCTGCAAAAGCACGTAGCTTTTGGTAATGTGACTGACTTTAAGGGATGTCATTAAAATTTTATGTTATTGCAATCTCAAATGCGGCAAAAGAGGAAACAGTTATCGCAGCTAGATTTTTTCGCGAAGAAAAGCTATCATAATTATCATTCCTTACTCGGAAAGGGCCAGATGTTACACTGGAGCCATCGACGACTCGAGGTGGAAAAAGTAGTGCCCTCAGAACACTCCCACACTGCATAGCCCTACATGGTGGATGGGCCCCAAAGCTGAGAGTGATTACACAGTAGGAACTTGTGGACGCCGAGGCACAAATTATTATTATTTAAAAAAAGAAAAAAAAATCACCTCATGCTGCTTTTGGGTGTGAGAAGTGGTATGTGTAATATGGAAACACTGACACCCCTGATCCTGATCTTTAAATTACCTCCAAAAAGAGGACTGACCTTTACACAGAAGTTATATAAAGGTTCAATTTAAACAGGCCTCTCCAGTTTGCTGATTTATTAACAAGGAAGCTGAAGTGGAGCATACTTTACTGCCAGTCATTCCGCCTCAGGACTTCAGAGAGCCAGGCCCACTTGAGGTTTTTAATATTGCTGTATTATTATTATTTTATTTCACTTTTTTAATACTGATCCCTCAACTCTGGCTTAACCGTATGTGCCCCAAAACGACATTCGTCGAAAGGAAAAATATACATACACACACACCATATATATATATATATATATATATATATATATATATACATAAATGTGGTATATTGAAAAGTCATCACGAATGACTCACATCTATGGTCTCTCACCCGCAGTGCTTCGTTTTCTTTGGCTGCCGATGTCACTTCTACCGACCACCACCACCCCCACCACCTCCACCCCCACCTCACCCCCCCACTCCCCCCGTCCTCTCTTCCCTCCCCTTGTAACTCACCCCGTCTCCTGCCTCTTGATACACCCACACTCCACCCGCTTGGTTCACACAACACCGTTATAGATCCAGTCAAAGGCCCCAGGTTTGTTTTCCCTTCGGAGGGGGAAGTATCCATTGAAAACACAAGCTGTGTTTGGGGGAGGAAGCTGGCGAGACAACAGAGGCTGCTTTATAGTGCGCGCACAATGAGGAGAGGATCACAATGGCGTCACGCCGAGACACTGCCACACCACGCGGGATTACAGCAAATGAGACTTAAAGACTCAGCCATCAAAGGGACAGGGAGAAGGGGATTTTCAGAAATTAGAACGAGTGTTGCCTTGCTTCCGAATAAATAAATAAATATAGTAGGGGGAAATTGGGGGGGGGGGGGGGGGGCGGACGGGATTATATAAAATTATAATAAATAGTCATGTACGTTCATGGGTGATAGTTACCTGTCTATAAGGACACGATCCAAGAGCAAACACAATAAACATGCTCAGTGACAAAAGGGAGTAAATAAAATACGCCGTTTGGACCAAGAAAAGCAGGACAAACACAAACACAACAGCCTCCCACACAGTGGCAGCTCCTGGGCAGTATGTACTTCCCCTTCACTCGTGACACTTTCAAACTACCTAAGAGCCAGTGAAGCGCCTCCATTTCTGGTGGCTCAGCACTCTCCTGACTAGCGCCACTCTCTGCCCTCCTCCTCCTCCTCCTCCTCCTCCTTCTCCTCCACCTCCTCCTCCTCCTCCTGCTCCACCACCACCGCACCCTCACACGTAAGCACCTAGCCCGCCATGCGGTGGGATTTCACACACTGGATGTAGCCTACGCTAGCTCGTTCGCTTGCTGTTTACTTATGAGTGTTCTGGGGGTTATCGGGCCAGCATCGCTGAAAGATAGTGGGGGCTATGGTACAAGTGTGTTTATGTGTGAGTGTGGGGGGGTTGAAAGGGGGTTGCTGAGAGTGTTCAGGCAGGCAGGCAAGCGGACGGGCAGGCAGGCAGGCAGGCAGGCAGGCAGGCCATGCTCTGCTGGCTGGTCCCCCTGTGTGTGTGACAGGGTGTGCTGGAGCTGCTAATAAGGGTATTCATCACAGTGGCCGGGGTCCGTGACAAGAGCGCCGACACCACGCAATTGTCCCTCAAATATGAACTTATCATTTAATTACGCTCCAGGGGGACTTGATTGCCTTGTCAAGATGCAGGTTAGTTAAGAGGAGAGATCTCCTGTCCTCGGCCCCTTTCCTTTCCCCCGGACCCCGGGCCTCACCATGACAACCGCTCATCTCATCAAGAGATCAGCTGCCCTGGCGATTCCACCAAATGAGATTGAATTCCTGCTCTGTGATTTCCTCCTCATGCTCAGTGCTTTGACTGGCTGTTGAAAGCATATGGGGGAAGCCGATTTTCTTTTCTGTCTTAGTGTAGTGTAGTTTCACACAGTGTAATTTCGTGTAGTATATATATATATACACACAGACACATGAGTGGTGAGGTAAATGTGGGCTGATTCATTTTAACCGCAAGTGAAACGACGGAGGTGGAAATGTTCTGCTTTGTGTCAGAGCACACAACAGTGTGGCACTTTCTCGCTAAAGTTCAAATCCGCGTCAGGAGTGGCAACAGCTCATAAAAGCCATAGTTCTGAACGTGTGACAACATTTCAATATTCAAATTAAATTTGATAAAGCCCTCTTGACTGCCATTTTGTGCCAGCTTCTCCACGTCCAAATGCTCAGGTAGTAAAAATCTTTCTCAGTATTAGGAGGGATTTTGGCATTTCTTGTGGCATTTTTTCCTTCCTTGTGCTACAGTTTATAGCCCTCCGGGGGAAACCGAGCTCGACCAATAAAAGTTCCACTGGCATGAGCCGAAGTCTTTCAGATGAAGACATATGTCATGGGGGCGAGAGAGAGAGAGAGAGAGAGAGAGAGAGAGAGAGAGAGAGAGAGAGAGAGAGAGAGAACGAGTAAGGGGAGGCTGAGCGAGGGAGGAGGAAAGAGCACCTAGTGAGGAGAACAGGGCCTGGAGAACTCTGCAGATACCCTTTTAAGGGAAGGCTCCATAAATTTCCTCCCCTCAGACGTGATACAATTGAAATTGGGGTGCCTTAAGTTTTGGGCATTTCTTTCCCAGATGATTGGAATGAATATGGGGTAGTTAAAGTTTAATATCCTATTATGTGTGTCTGTCTTAGCCCTGTGGCCCATCAGGGAGCCTGTGGCTCCGCACCCAGCTGGCAGTAGCCTAACTTTCAGGCCAACTGGATAATGTGTGTGTGTGTGTGTGTGTGTGTGTGTGTGTGTGTGTGTGTGTGTGTGTGTGTGTGTGAGTGTGTGTGTGACTATGTGTGTGTGTGTGTGTGTGACTGTGACCGTATATGTGTGTGTGTGCGCGCGTATGTGTGATTGCTGTTGTGGTTGTATTTCTCCGGTTGCCTTGTCTCTAGTGTTCAATTTGTTGCGGTTTTGACTGGAAAGGGCTGCCTGCTCAGTTTCGCCAGCCAATGTCACACTGAGAAAAGGTTACGATGAGTCATCAAAAAGAGGCTCATTACCTGACAAGTGCTCCCTTCTACAGTTCTGTACTCCTTTTGATACCACTGCACACAGGAGCCAAAGGAGCCGTGAGCATTACATGATCCTTCTGCCCATCCTACACACACTTAGCAAAGGAGCCTGTCACTTCAGGGCCAGTTAGTATAATACACCAACGGCTTTAAGGGAATCTCTGTAATATGTAAATATTACAAATGTGAATCACACCAGAATGGAACATATCTGATATACACAATGGCTATTTTTTTTTCTGTGTAAACATTGTATTAGCAATGTTAGCATGTTATGTTCAGTTAGTATCGGTTACTTTTGCGATAAATAATGAATAGCAAAAGCTGCCAGTACCAAAAATGTGACAAGGCATATTTGACAGGTTTGGCCATGCGGTCATGGAAAATAATTGACTGGGGTCAAGTGATGATACTGATACCTGAGCAACAGCCGTGTGTGTGAGTGTGTGTGTGGCAGCTTGAGACAGGCAGCTTGAGGATGGGCGCCTTAGTCGGTCGTGAGTGTGTTCCCCACGGCAACGGTGTGTTCCCCCGTGTGTATTCACCTTCGTCTCATTTCATGGTACGAAAACGGTGGTGACGCCGCACTAAAAATCTCTGTACTCGTCGCCCATCTGTGCCAAATCCCGAAATGACAAGCATGCAAACCTGCGTAATCAAAGTGTAATTGATTAAACTAATTTCCGAGGCATAATTGGATCCGACTCAATTAAAAAGCTTGAGTAATTGAAATGAATTACAAATGACGCATTTATTACCTCTTCGTAAAATAAATAAATAAACATACACTTTTACTCTCACATACACACACACACACACACACCCAACCACACCACACAGACACACACAGACACACACAGACACACACACAGAAGGACTGTTCAATAGTGGATGGGGCTTTGTCTATTCCATACCAGGATCTCTGATACACCTGCAGTGCTAAATCACTAGCGCCTCGCTAGATAGCGCCTGGCTGGAAGTGCTTTGTGCTGTTTTTGCAATTCCTCAATGTGGATTTATATCTTTTGCTTTGGGAAAGGCTGTAATATTTCACGGCTTATGGCGTGGAGTGCCACTGCCGTACAGTACGCGTGCAGGAATGAGTGTTGCTCGGGGGGGGTGGTGGGTTGGTGTTGTGGAGGGTAGAGGGTGGTGGCGGTGTGTGTGGTGTGTGTGTGGTGGGGGGGGGGTTCAGAGGTGTTGGCAGGGTTGGGGGAGGGAAGGGGTGGTGGTGGGGGGGTGGGAGTTGGAATACAGTATCAGCATATATTGTAATTTCATTTTGATAAGGCCATGCTTAACCCAAGCAAGCCACATCCGCCGAGAGGGAGTGCTGCTTTTATTTATTTTACATATACCGACGGAGCTTCTGGGACGCTCCCGAACGATCATTAGTGCGCTCCTACGACAGGGGGATATCTGCAAATTAGACCAGGTGCGGAAAACCTCCTGCTCCCACAATGCACCACAAGCCTTGATAACACAACACAAACCTCTTTGCATGCTATTTCCTGAAGCGTGTTTGTGTTTGTGCGTGTGCGCGTGTATGTGTATGTGTGTATGTGTGTATGTGTGTATGTGTGTATGTGCAGTGTGTTTGTGTAGACATAAGAGTGGATCTGGATGTGTGTGTGTGTGTGTGTGTGTGTGTGTGTATGTCTGTATGTTCACTCATTTGAGAGAGAGAGAGTGTGTGTGTCTGTAAGAGTGTGTGTATTTTATTCTCCAGCCTTGTCAGAATTTCCTTTCAAACCCGTCTGATCGGGTCGAGTCTCATCACGCTGTCACCCCGACTCGCTTTTCATTAGTCTCTCTCTCCCTCTCTCTTTTTCTCTCTCTCTCCTCCCTCCCTCTCTTTCTCCCTCCCTCTCACTCTTTCTCTCTCTCTCTCTCTCCCTCTCTCCCTCACCCTCCTCTCCCTCTCCCTCTCTCCATTCGCCTAGCCAAGCAGAAGAACTCAAACACATGCGCAAATTAAATCGACATCCAAACTCACTCCCATATACAAAGCAATTTAAATGATATTCATTAGAGCGATGACAAGTCCTGATGAGCCTTTCAGGGGGAGAGCACTCCTTCAGCATTTTCGCCGACTCTGTTTCATGCCCGCTGAGGCGTGACGGCCGTCGCTGTACCTTCGCTTAAAATATAGAGGGAGGGGAGGAGGAGGAGGACGAGGAGGAGGAGGAGAAGGGAGGAGGAGAGAAAAATACCCACAATGCACAGAGAGGGAAAGGCTCTTCCTTTACCCCTGCACACACACCTCCCCAAGCCTCCTGACGCCACCCTACCTTTCTTTAGCCTTCCTTTCTTTCTTTTTCTTTCTTTCTTTCTTTCTCTCCTTTCTTTCTTTCTTTCTTTCTTTCTTTCTCGCCTTCTTTCTTTCTTTCTGTCTTTCTCTCTTTCTTTCTTTCTTTCTCCGGCCAAATGACTGACTGGCTGACCTTCTTTGTCATGGATTACAAACCTGACCCCATTCCAAAGGTGAATGTCCTTGCTATTACTTTCCTCCTGATTGGGCTATTTTTTTCACGTCTTTCAAGCGTTTCAAGGCATTTTTTTTGTATTATTTTTCTATTTATGTCCATGGCAATTAACTGCTGTCAGTTGTTCTTAATGTATGAAAACGCCAAGATCTTTTCTCCCCCCCACCCCATAACGCCTACCCCCCACCCCCCCACCCCCCCTCTCATCCGGACATGAGCCAATTAATTTGGGCTTTCCTCTCGGCCCTTAATTAACCCCTTCAGGACTGAAATTATGTCTAATGTCGGTGATTGAGGCCAAGCCTGAAATTACCCCTGCATCGCCCGACTGCTGCGCAAGAGAGATGGGAGATTACCGCTGTCCTATTGTTTAGGGTACAGGCATTCATTAGCTTGCTTTCCCATAATTCATTAGGTGGGGTGGGGGGAAAAAGAAGAAAAGGGAACGGCCTGTAATATCATGAATGCATCCCGTATGCCTCACGCCCGATCCACTTTACACACACACACACACCGAAGCCACCGAGCCAGCGAGCCTCCCCAGGTTTCCTCCCTTTGTTCCTCTTCTCCTGCTCGCTAGACGTGCAGTCTGATGTTGTAATCAATTTGTGCGGCCAGACGTGGTTCTGGACGCGTTTGTTAATTAACAGGCTTGCGGGTGGAAATAATTTAAGCATGATAATGAGCTTGAAGAGATGGGGGGTGGTGGGGAGGGTGGGGGGGTATGAGCGGGGTGTCAGTCGCCACGGTGGCGGTGCTCGGGCGTCGGATGAGTGACTTGTCCGAGACGAGGGGGGGAGCCACCCCTCCCCTCCCTCCCCACGTGTCCTTACAGCCACGCGTCACTCAGCCGCTCGCGATGATTGACAGGCAGAGAGCATACTTGCCTCTCCACACATGCCCCCTCTCTCAAAGAGCAGAGACCTTTATGAAGGGAGCCAGCCTCCACACATGTAGGGCTATGAAGCCTGAACACATATGGCACCTACAGCTGGATACACTTAAAGTGCATGTAGCCATACGCTCATGTGCAGAAACTTTACTGTGAAACATGTTTGTCACTTTGATTCATAGATTTGAGGCAGCCAAAGTATTCATCACAATAAGGTACTACTACAAACTACTACTAAACTCTTATTAGTATTATTATTATTATTATTATTATTGCTATTATTATTAGTAGTAGTAGTAGTATTGTTGTTGTTGTTTTTGTTGTTGTTGTTGTTGTTCTACTGTACTGGTGCCTCATGGTTACTGTATATGTATTTGACCTTTGACTATTTCACCTGCAATCAAATTGATTATATTTATAAATCCAATAAAAAAATGCTATCATGAGCTGATTACTCTTGTCTTCACCATCACCATCAGTGCTGCTATCATTAATTGATACTTACATCAACATTTTACCATTTCCTCTCATTGCTTTATTGACACATTATTGAATATTATTCTGCCCCACAGCCATATGTGATGCATGTTACTGATCAGCTGGGCTGATACACCTAAGATACTTAGCCAGTGTAGGTTTAACACATGAACTCTATGGAGAGGAACCCTATGATGTGGTGTTTGGGGGCCCTTTGTTCATTGTGTGCATGGGTGGGTGTATTGATGACAACACAGCAAAACGTACACACACCCAGAGGGCACATCTCAATCCGAGCCATTATAGGAGAACACGAGACCTCACAACTGGTGAGGTCATGGAGGTGACCCCATAATACTGTTTTTCTATTAGTGAATGGGGACGGTGGGGGTAGGGGTGGGGGTGGGAGGGGGTGAAGGTTGGAGGGGGGTGGGGGTGGGGGTGGGGGTATGGGTGTGCACCTGGAGATGGCGGTTGGATGATATGTCCTGGGGAAGCCCCTCCCGGAGACACGGGGTGAAGATGGACATCAGCTGATTGGTGTATTTTTTTGGGGGAGGGGGTATTAGTTTAAATGGTGCTAAGCACTTTCCCTTATCGCCTCTTTCGGCAGACGACCCTTGACCCCGCTGAGAGGTCCCGTCAGAGGTGACGACGCTGCCGCAGGGCCCAAGTTTTCGCTCTCTCTCTTTGCTTCTCGCTCTCTCTCTCTCTCTCTCTTTTTTCTCTATTTTTTCTCTCTTTCTCTTCCTCTGTTTCAATTGAAAGAATGTGTGGGACTAAAGCTGTGGGCAATGGAAGCAATTGCCCTTTCACTGATCCAGTGATAAATCGGTTCTTCCAGGGCTTTTAGAGCAAGCTCGTAAAGAAAAGACCCTGTTCAAAATTAGTCGAGTAAAGTGTACACATCCTTTTGATCGAGGGGGTGAAAAGGCTGTGTGTGTTTTGGGGGGGAGGGAAGAGGGGGGCCATGCATACATTGTCACACATTACGTACAGAGAGAAACATAAACAATCTGTTTAACAATCGTAATCAAACAAAACTATTTAGAACAACAAATGCTTGTGAGTGATAAAGTGGAGGAAGTGACATCGTCACAGCATGAGCCAATAGTCTGGAACATGAAAGTGCTCCTTTGGTGTGTGTGTGTGTGTGTGCGTGTGTGTGCATAATGTAGCAGACAGCTGTACAACAGCAAATACACCAAAAAAAAAAACCAAACAAGGTGCTCGACATACACAGTGCTGCGAATATGACTCAGCATGGGTTCCTTGTCAATGCGCTGTTTATGTAAACCTGGCCTGGGCCTACGTGAGGTCCCAGACAACATTGCACCTTTATCTGATGAGAGCCCGGAGCAACCCGAGCCAAGAAAAACAGGCCGTGCACACACTTAAATATTGTTTCAATAGATCAGAGCTAGATAGGATCAAAACCTAAACAGCAGGCATGATATTCCATCTGCATACAGACACAGTTCAATTTTGGCCACAAATTGATTCTCAGTGCACCAAGACCAATGCTCTACAACCCCTTTTCTTCTCCCTTGGATTGGGGGAGGGCAGGGGGGTAGGTTGGGGGGGGGGGGGGGGGGGGGGGTGGAGTGTATGGGGCTTGGGTTAAGAAGGACAAACCCTTGTCATAATGGAGTGGATATTGACTTCAGCTGCAGGGAAAGAGACTCAGAGAGGGCTGTTGTGTGTGAGAACATGACTGTGAATGTGTGTGTGTATGTGTGTGTGTGTGTGTGTGTGTGTGTGTGTGTGTGTGTATGTGTGTGCGTGTTTGTGTGTGTGTGTGTGTGTGTGTGAGAGAGAGAGAGAGAGAGAGAGAGAGACAGAGACTGAAAGAGGGACAGAGTATGTGTGTGTATGTATGTGTGTGTGTGTGTAAGTGTGTGTGAGTGTGTGTGTGTCGTCATGGCCTGCAGCCATGGCCGACCCCAGAGTGCAGGGTTGGAGGTCAGGGGTGAACTGCAGGGCAGGAGGGCCGTGTTGGGGCCATGTTTGCTTAACTCCGCTGGCCAAGTGAGAGGGACACAAAAAGCCAACGCCTCCCCCCCACCACCCTTCACCACCTCCAACCCCTCCACCACCACCACCACCACTTCCACCACCCCCACCACCCCTCACCACCTCCACTGCCACCACCACCACTCCCATCACCCCCCTCCACTCCCTCCACCCCCCTACCATCCTGTGCTGACAGCTAAAAGAGGTCAGGGAGCTACGAGATGGTTGATAGACCGAGCCTTGTCACACTGTGCATACAAACACACACAAACACAAACACACACACACATACATATCCCCCCCTACACACACACACACATGCACATTGTGTGTTGAGATAAGCATTTAACACATATGCATGCAAATTCAGGGCATCCTATCTCACATATACCATGAGTGCACATGCATGCAATCACACACGCGAGAGAGGTACATTTCAGGTGTCAATATTATCTAGCACTGTGCTTAAAATTTGTCACAAAACTACTCTTACTACAATTTTCTCGGCAGATTTAGGAAGATCTGGGGGGCTCAAAGATGGAATTGTAAGGGATTTGTACAGACCCTCCTCCTGGCTGGCTACTGGGCAAGCTTTTGGTTTTGTTCACATTTTGTTTTTTTACAGTTTGTTTCCAGAAGCTAAAGGGCACTTCTTCAAAATCCACATCCGCCACACACTACCGTCGGTGAGTGTGTGTGTGTGTGTGTGTGATATGGTCGTGTGTGCGTGTGTGTGTTTGGCGCGCAATGGCAGTGGAACAGCATCATAAGCATAAAAAGCATGTGAAATGCATAATTTCAGACGGTCTCAGGGGTCTCTCTCTCTCTCTCTTCCGCCGTGCTTCAAAGTGATGCCGAAATGCTGGCGTTACGACGGCAAATTAAAATAGATGAATGGATAAATAAGGCCTTTGTGCACACACACAGCCACTCCACATTAAAGACACTGCATGTTACATGCATGCAAAACACACACACACACACACACACTCTGGAGCTCACTGAAAGGGAACTCTTACATGTGCTCCAATGCATATGTGTGTGTTTGAGTGCGTTTGTCTGTGTGTGTGTGTGTGTGTGTGTGTTTCTGTGTGTGTGTGTGTGTGTGTGTTTGTATGTACATGTTTGTGTGTGTGCATATGTGTTGGTGTGTGTGCATCTGTTTGTGTGTGTGTGCGTGTGTTTGTGTGTGTGTGTGCGTGTGTGATTGAGTGTATGCGTGTGTGTGTGTGGTTGTGCATGTTCATCTGTCCTTTCATGTGTGTACAAAGCTGTGAGGTATGGGTGTTGGTGTGTGTTCGGAGAGAGAGAGAGAGAGAGAGAGAGAGAGAGAGAGAGAGAGAGAGAGAGAGAGAGAGAGAGAAAAAAAGAAAAAGCTTATTGCCTCATGCGGAGTGTGGTATCAGGGGTGAGTGGTGATTTCCATTTGTAATGCTGCACTGCGCTGCAGAACGCCACCGCGCTCTTTGTCACAGCACCATGCTAATGACAGCGTCCCCCGTCAGCCACCACTCTGAGCCACACACACCACACCACGACACACACACACACCACACCACACCACGACACACACACACCACAACACACCACACCAGGCAAGGCATGATGGAGACATATCACCCTATATCAGACTAACACTCTCCTATTCCCAATTTCCCTCTCTAACACACACACAAACACACACACACACATACACACACACACTTAAGAGTACAAAAATGCTGAAATGACACCCACAGCACGACCACGAATTCACATAGTAGTATGTATACACACTTACATTCATACCACACATGTTCACAGTATTCTTACAAATATACACAAACGCAAACACAGCCACATGCACTCAAAAATACATGAAGATGCACATGTACGCAGTCATACATACCATACACAGGATGTACTAGTGTCATCTCTCTTAACCATCAGACACCCTCACACACCTACAGGACATGAAGGTACATTAAATATTTGAAAATACATGAAACTGTGTGTGTGTGTGTGTGTGTGTGTGGTTTTGTGGATCGCTGCTGTGTGATGATGGTGGTGGTTAAGAGGTGTGTGTTTGGTAGCTTCCTGGGGAAATTGCCCACCCCACCCCACCCCTCCATGCTCTCCTCAGCCGGAGCAGATAGTTCCCTAAGCTGCGTGGCATATTGATTTCTTGTTGTGAGGACCGCTGTTCAAGCCCCATTTAAGATTTCCATCCCGCGTGCAGCCCTGAGCACACCGCGGCCCCGTAAATTAGGGAAATTGCACATTCATCACGCGCGTTATTTTAAGATACTTTGGGAACTTGACGGGCAGAAGATCTACGGTGGTGCATTACAAAGCTCCCCCCCACCTCCCAACAACCCCCCCTGCAAACCCCCCCCCCTCTTGCAAAACCCCCCACCCTGCTTCGCCCGCCTTTTCCTCTCTCCCTATCTCTCCCCCGCACTCTCGTCCGGGGTAACGGCGGGGTCATCGGGACACGCCCGTGATTTAGACGTGTGCCAGTATTTTTCACATTAGTATTTTTTCCCTCCTCCTCCTCCTCCTCCACCTCCTCCACTTCCACCACCTCCTCCTCCTCGGCCCTCTTGTGATTGAGTGAAATTTACAGGTCTCCTTAAATTAGCATGTCTAATGGGAGTACTTCCAAGGTGAGGGTGTAGCCGGGCCCGGGGTGAATTATACCGCATGTAAATAACAAAGGTTAGCGAAGCAGCGGCGAGGCCCATGGGCATTGACAGACAATGTAAAACATAGGGTCGGCCTTCGGGCCAATCAATCAGGGTCCATTGTGTTGGAGCGTCCAGCGGGGAAGGTGATGCAATTTGGTCCCTTTCTGTTACCGGAGAGACACCGCTTCGGAAGAGGACTGTATTGTCATAAGATGAGATGCCTTAAGAGATAATGCTGGACCATTGCTGCAGCATTTTGTGTGTGTGTGTAAGCATGTGTGTATGTGTGTGTGTGTGTGATGTGTGTGTATGTGTGAGTGAGCGAAACAGATAAAACAGCTAGAGAGAGAGTGAGAGAGAATGAGAGAGATAGAGTTTGTGTGTGTTGTATGCATTTTGTGTGTATGTGTGTGCCTAAGTTGCTTTGCATGTATAGTACAAGTGTATTCATGTCAGTATGTGCTTCATAGCAGGGGGGGTTGGGGGGTTAGAATGTAGATATATGGCTAAGGCATCGCAGACTGATAAAGCCATCTGAGGGCTGCTTTACACCTTGCAGCATAATGCGCCGGCACCACACCACGCTTAGCAAAGATGCTGATCCGCACACTGTATCGGGTTATAAAAATCAGCACTCATTTCTGCACAGCATCTCGCATTGAAAAAACACACACACACACGCACACCATTAGGCGCTTTTTGCACTGTGGATTTAAGGACCAGACATCTTTGTCCTCAGTGTGTAGCATGTGTGTATGTGAATGTGTGTGCATGTGTGTGTGTGTGTGTGTGTGTGTGTGTGTATGCACACATGTGAGTGTATGTGGTGTGGGTGGCTGATGGAAAATGACAATGGAAACGAGCTCCCTTTTCTGACAGGGAATGTGGGAATGGCTCCACCACTACGCAGAGACACACACAGACCCTCTCCTCCATTTTACTGTGGTCCATATGCAACACGCCTTTTAAACTACTGCTAACTTCAAAAAATGCTTCCCAGAAACTCCCCATTGTCAAATGTTGTTGACAGAATGCATTAACGTATTCGCACTGTGCTGAACTGAACAATTGCAGCTAACCTGTGTGCATGTGTGGTTGTAGGCTATGTGTGTTTATGTCTGCATGCGTGTGTGTGTGTGTGTGTGTGTGTGTGTGTGTGTGTATGTGAGGAGAGGGAGAGAGAGAGCTTGTCTTGATAGCTACACATTGTCTCCTTGCACACTTGTTTTGAACCTTAATAAGCCCGACTGACTCTGCCGTGCAGGGCTGTGTGCGAGAGAAGAGAAAATGGCTTTCTTACACTTCAATTTCACGCATATTTTCTTTGCGACTAATGAGAGCCTTAAATACAGCGCCAGACTTCAGGCAGCGCTGTGAAGGCTGACATTTTCACACACAGGCGCACCTTGTCA
The DNA here is from genome assembly GCA_030347295.1 of Setipinna tenuifilis. Lineage (NCBI taxonomy): Eukaryota > Metazoa > Chordata > Actinopteri > Clupeiformes > Engraulidae > Setipinna > Setipinna tenuifilis. Next base: position 11,430,460 of record CM059280.1, on the reverse strand, counting down.
CCATGGATGAAGTCCCCTCTACCTGGCTGCTGACGTGTGTGTGTATGCAAGTGTGTGGTGTGTGTGTGTGTGTGCTGTGTGTGCGTGTGTTGTTTTTTTCATGACAGAACTGACGAAAAAAACATATTCAGCACCTACGCCTAAAAACCTCCCCTTCCTTTTTGAATGAAATAGTCCTTAAAATTCTCCATGTACTGGCCCTCGGCTGCACAAACACACACATACACACACACACACCACACACACACACAACCACACACACACACACACACACACACACGCAGACATCATGTGCCACTGCAATATATATTTTTTTCCTTCCTTCATCTAATTGTTGGGCTGTGTAAAACAGAACTTCAAAGTCACAGTCTCCTGAATGCGGCATTGTTGTCATCCTCCATGAAGCCCAGACAAATCTATCCCTATAAAATGGAAGTCTGCGCTAATTACAGTGCTGGGAGTAACATGGTGAAAATGAGACAGTTAATGCCAGGGTTTATGCAATTATCTGCTACATCTAGACCAATCCATACTATGCCACATGCTGAATGGCTTTGTTTCACAGGGAGGGAGGGGGGAGATAGGTGGCATGCTTGCTGAATGCTGGTTAGTCCCATTATGGCACCCCTGCACACTAGCCTCTGCTTGAGGAGCTTGAAGAGCATGCGTCTTGTGCAGTGCTGCTGCACTGTGGCTGCACTTCTGTGACATACTGTATGTGCATTAGCATTAGAGGAGGTTGCACATAAAAAATATATATTGGGGCTAGTGGCAAAAACAAATATTAGAACTTCATCCTGTTCCACAAATGATTTTTGCTGCAGAGGATTTTTTTTCTTAGACACAGGTCTTTAATTTTGTGTGTGTGTGAGTGTGTGTGTGTGTGTGTGTGGGGGGGGGGGGGGGGGGGGGGGGGGTGCTGATGTTACCATACTATTAGCCTAGGGGTGTATCTGAGTACTCTAAAATCTAAAGTGGACCACAAACTGGCACACTGTCATTTTCTCTGGTTCTTTCAGTGTCCAGGCAATGGTCTACATTCTCCCTGTGCGAGTCTCATCACACAAACTAAGTAACAATTCAGACATAATTGTGAGACGAACACACAGAGTTATTGCAAAAAAGAACAGTTTCATTTTTAATGCTGCAGTAGAAAAAAGGTTATATGAAGTCATATAATGGGTGCTTCATTGTCAACAACAACAAAAACAATGGCACAGAATGCATAACATTGTCTGTGCTGTTTACATGCCAATATTTTATACATAAGATTCCCATTCACTGGCAGCTGTCAGTTACTTCAGCAAATTAACTGCCAAAAATGTAGCAGAGCTGTCAATTGGAGTGTAGGGTAACCATGGTTACCTTTCATACCCCCCACCCCACCCCACCTCCCCACCCCCACCTCCCAAAAGATAAAGCTGCAGTGTGGAATTATGGGAGAGTAATTAGATGGAAAAAGTTACCAATCAAAAAGGCATTCTACAATATGAAACAACAACCAAGACTGCTTATAAATAAGAGGTTACATTGTGGAATTCCCTCCTTGCTTTATAAAGTAACATCTTTTTTTGTACAACCTTTCTTTTGTAATGTTCAAGAAATGTTGGAGCAAGTACTGTCTTGCACAAGAGGTTTAACCCTTTGAGCACGGAGTGGAAATAAAAGAGTTTCTTCTTTCTTCTTCTCTCAGTTTGATATTATCTGATTAAATAACATATTTATAAAACTATTGTGCAAAACAATTTCATTAATGTCTTCATATATTGTGCACCAGTAGATAGTCATACTCCTCTTAAATTAAAAAATATAAAAATGATGCATAATTTAGACAGAAATTAGTTTATAGTTTTTATGTACAATTTTTACATAGACCTGAATTCATAAAGGCCCCTGATTCAAATGAATGCTGCAATTTGGACAATTTGCTTCACACACAGTCGATGTACATAAGGAGTCAATATTTTACGATATATTAGATAAAATTTGGAAGTAATTTGCCTTGTCCCAAATTCACATCATGTTATTCCATTCCAAATCCTGTAGTGTCTTAACCTCTTCATGTTTGGATTTTAAATGTCGAAGTGCTAGGGCGTACTCAGAGGGTTAAAGTTCATCTGCTGCACCAGCACACATATATCACGTAAAATAAGGAAGAAAAGAATTAGAAAATAAACATACAAGTAAACGACAGAAAAGAAAGAAAAAAAAGGAGAAACAGAAAAGTACACCAGATTTAGTTATCGAATATTCAAACTAAACTGTTTCAGCAATGCATGCAGCTTCCTGCATCTCACGATGCGAAAGAAAAAAAGAACTGAAACCAATTTACACAACTTGGAAATACATACCACTTCATTTTTAAAAGTTCTTTTTTTAACCTTCATATTTTTAACCAGTGACAACAGCACCTCTTTAGTCAAGACTGCACATTTAGAAAATTATCTTTTCTTTTTTTCTATTTTCAGTCTCTTTTTTGTAAAAACAAGAGAATTAAAAAGGAGAAAATTAAAGTCTCTGGGCCAGAGGATTTTTTTTTCTCAGGAAGGGAATTCAAAATCATGTGCCGAAACTAAACAGTAGTTTTATGGCATCAATGTGCAGTTTGTTTTTCATATTAATTTTCAGGTCCTTTTTTAAGACATATCTGTCAAAAGGCAAGGGAGGAAAAGAGAGAAAAAGAGAGAGCGAGAGAGAGAGAACAAGAAGGAGAGAAATGATAGAGATAGAGAACAAGCTCAGTTTGTCCAACAGCAGTTGCTACTGCTTATCCAGTTCAGTCACATAAAGGAGGTGGTCCTCTGGGGATTTCCCATGGGTCTTACTCAGGTGGAGCTTAACTGCGTGCTTGCTGGCAAAAGTCCGATTGCACATTTTGCACTGGTATGTGATACCGTTGGCCTCGTCCTCGGGGGATGGGGAGGGGGAGTGCACAAGGGGACTGGAGAGGGACTGTGTGAGGGCGTGGGCCTGGGCCGACAGCAGTTTTTCAGAGAGGCCCTTGGTGTGGTGCGAGATCTGGCTAGCAAACTGTTCGCCAGAGAGTTTGGCCAGGTCCCTGAGCCTGAAGCCCAGATGTGACTCGAGATGGCTGACGTACGTGGACGGAACGCGAATCTGCGAGGCGCAGTCGCTGCAGAAAAACACGGGGTGCCCCGAGTCCAGGTTCTTCAAAAACTTGGTGCCTCCGGTCCTCCGGAGCTGGTATTTGACGTTGGCGAGCCAGTGGCTGATGGTTGTCATTGAGAGCCCAGTGAAACGGGAGATGTGCATGCGCTCCTGGGGGCTGAGGTCGGACATGATGTACTTGCCATCCCCTGTTTGCCGTAGGCTGGAGGCAAACTGGGCCTGCAGGATGAGCAGATGCTGGGGGTTCCAGTTGGACTGTCTGCCTTTGCGTTTTTGGACTGGTGAGATCTCCTCAGTGTCATCTGGGGTGGCTCCTTCAATGTCAGACCGCTCTGACAGGCTGGTGGGGGTGGACGACTTAGAAGCGTGGCTCTCGGTCAGGTTGCGAAGCATGTCAGAGATGTCAGACAGGGCGTTCTCGCGGAGCGGGGAGTTGGACATAAAGGAGGCCATGGCTGACGACGCCTTGGTCATTGTCACAGTGGAGGAGGGAGAGATGGATGAGGGTGTGGAGGTGGTGGACGACAGGGCTGCTGATCCCAAGGAGCTGCTCTTGTCACTCTTGCCTTTGGTCAGGTCGATAGGCTGGTCGTTGTTCACGTGGTAGAAGTAGCGGTCCAAGTGCTCATTTGTTTTTTTGGTCTGAGTTGGGGTGGAGGCTGCCACGGCTGCCTTCTCGGCCAAGCTGTTGCTCATCTTGAAGAGCATGCTCATGGGGTCCAGGGAGGGCAGGGCTGGCTTGGCTGCTTTGCCAAGGTGGACATTCATGACAGACTGAAGCGCACTTAGCGGGTTGACAAACGGCTGCTCTGGAGGGTGGTCTGTGATGATGGCTGTGCTGCTGCACAACGAGGATACGGGACTTTTTACTGTGTGGTCAGTTCCGTTCTCCATTGGCTCTTTGCCGTGGGCCTCACCATTGGTCTCCTTGTGAGCAGCTCCTCCTCCTCCTCCTCCTCCAGTGCTTTCTGGGGTTTTGGCTCCTCGCCGTTCTTTGGGAGACTCACCCTTGGCTGAGTCCCCAGCTTCACTGCTGCAGGGTGAGGGGGTGGTTCTTTGGAGGGGTGATGCTCTGGCTGCAGGTTCCCTCATCTTCTCCTCCACCTTGGCCACCTTCTCGGTGACCTTCTTCACCAGCTCTTCCATTGCATGGAAATTGTTCTTAGGAAGTGGTGAAGTTTGGCTACTGGGCGGAGAGATCAGAGGTTGGTTTTTGGTCGGGGACAGGATCTCGTTTCCAGAGAACATGTACTTCAAGGGTGAACTTTTGCCAGAGCTGCCCAGAGAGAGCTTCATCATGTTGGGCAGTTGGTAGGCAGCATGGATACTGGGGTATCCTCCCCAGCTTGGAGTGCCATTCTGTGCTTTGTTGATGGCAGACGTCACAGTGTTCTCCAGTGACTTGAGAATGTCAAACCCTCCCTTGGGGCTTTCCTCCAGGTCCTCCTCTGTCAAGTATGGGTATTTGGAGGAGATGTCAAACTTCTCTTCCGTCTCATCCTCACCGTTCTTCTTCTCTTTGCTGTTTGAACTGCAAGTGGTTTCCTTGGTGCACTCCTCCTCTTTCTCCTCCTTTTTGATCTCCATAGCAACAACTGGGGAGATGCTGGCTGGAGGGGGTGGGGCTGGTGGGGGCGGAGAAAATGTTGTGGCAGCCAGTGGCACAGACTGCACCTTCTCTTCCGCAGTGGGCACAATAGTGGGCGCAGGAGTCGGGGGAGACTCCATCATCTGCTTGCCCTTCTTGATGGCCGAATTGGTGACCTTAATGAAATGTCCAGTCACCATCATGTGGGCTGTCAGCTCCTGCAGTGTGTCATGAGAACTTCCACACTCCATGCACTTCAGGATTTGTGACTTTCTGGACTCGAACTGCCATGCGTAACTGGCTCCGTTCTGGTGCCCATAGCGGTTGTTGGGCGTGATGTAGGGATTGGAGCCCTTCTGCAGGAGGTCGCTGGAGTCGGTCACTGGGGCTTTGGGGTGCCTCCATTGGAATCTGGAGAGCTGGGTAGGTCCAGCTCAATTGGGGCTCTCTTACGAGCCGAGGAGATAATCTTGGCAGCCACAGGGGTGACGGGCTCTTTGAGAGGCACTTTCTGGTAGTGTTTAGTCTTGATCATATGGACGCTCAGGTCTTGAAGGGACTCAAAGGAATGGCCACAGTACATGCACTTAAGAACCTTCTGAGCATCCTCCTTCCCTTCCATCTCTAAGAGCGAGCGCTTGCGGGGCTTGGACCAGCGTTTGGTGCCCTCACTATCCGTCTCATGGTTATCGTCACGGTAGTGTCCGGTTTCATTCATGTGCACGGTGAGCTCGACCAGTGTGTCGTATGCAGCACTGCAGTCCTTGCAACGGAATTTGCTGGCACCTGTAAAGATGGAGCCATAGAGCTTGGTGCTCTGGCGGTAGAGCTGCACAGTGCTGAAGAGATTGGGCTCGGCGGCTGGGTGGATCAAGCGGTTCTGGTTCTGGGACACCTGTTGTAGGGTCTTGGCCACAGCTGACTGGTGCCAGTCATAGCCTCCACTCCCACAGCTGCTGCTGCTACTGCTGCTGCTACTACTGCTGCTGTGGCTGCGGGCAGGCTTCTCTGCTGGAGGCTGGGTGAGGTTCAAGTTCAGGGAAGACCAGTAGGAGCTGGTGAGGAAGCTATTGTAGATGGCCTTCATCTGCTCCAGACTATTGGGGCCCGACGCCACCGCGGCCTCCTCCACACCGAGGGTGGCAGCCGCTGCCTGGACCATCGCGGTGGGGGTTGACGACATGGAGATGATTGGCTCCTTGGCCATGCTGTCCTCCTCGTTTTTGATTGAGGCACTCTCAAAGTCAGACATGCGGTCGCTAGACTCGCTGAGGTGGGACTCGCTGTCCATCTCATGACTGGAAAAGTCAGCGGCAGGAGAGTCCTTAAGGAGGAAGTCCTTGTCCTGGCACACAAACTTCATACCAGACTCCTCCTCAATGGCAGAGTCTTCTCCGTCCACATCCTCATCAAGGAGTGCAGCCTCTTTCAGCTCTTCAGGAACATATGCTGTAGACATATTGGATGAAGGGGAATATGGGGTGGGGGAGGAAAGAGAGAGAAAAAAGATTATTATTACTTTGTCCTGTGAAAAATCTCATACCATATTCTGAATTCCTAAATTGCCCAGTAAAGCACAATTTCTAGAAAATGCAAGCTCTCTCTACCTTCCTCATCTCTGACAAATAAAACAATCAGTCAGACCATTTCATACTATAAACTGTTGCTGTAATTCCTTTTCAACTTCCCTATTGCATTACATTTCCAAATGGAATAAAGCCGTATTGCTCTGTGCCTTTGTTCTGTATCATGGTGAAAGAGACAGATAGTGCAAAAAAGACAGAAACAGTTGAGAAAGAGAAAGACGATCAGGGCGGGGGGAGAAACAGAGAGAGAAAAAGAGAAAGAAGAGAGAGGAAAAAAAGAAAGAATGAGAGAGAAATAAAGAATGAGAGAAAAGAGAGAGAATGTCTTCAAAACCAACTTGCCACCTTATTCTTCTCAAGGGGCAACAGCTTGAAATTAAAACTAAATTTGAAATTAATGAAGCACATTCTGGAGGTGGCATTCATTTCTGAAGTAATAAATTACTTGTATCAACCTCCGAGACAGCAGTTCCTGTCTGTCAATTAATGTGTCTTCTGCTTCTTCTCCTGGCTACAATACATTTCCCCTCACAGAAACACTCACTATTTAAATTAAGCATGCATTCTCACTCATTACCCAGTGCAAGCCTGGCATCTCGTAAATAAAAATGAATGCGTGTACATTTCCAAAGGATATAAAAGGCTAAAAAAAAAAAATATCCCAAACAAAACACGATTGTGTCAATTACGGAGATTAGAAAAACCAAAAGTTATTATTTACTGGTTAGCCTGGAGAGTCAATTTTCAATTCACATCTGAATCCATCCTTTCGTGAAAAAAAAAATAGTGTAGTGGAGGCAAGTAAAATGAAGGGAGTGAAAGTATACATTTTTGCCATTTTTTATGTCTGTACACGCACTGAAGCAGAGAGAGCAAGAGAGAGAGAGAGAGAGACAGCAAGAGAGACAGCAAGAGAGAGGGAGTCAGAAAGAGAAGAGCGAGGGAGGGAGGGGGAAAGAGAGACAGGCAGGCAGGCAGGCTTAAATGCTGCTAATTCTTGAGATTCCAGGGTGTAACAGTTTATCACATATTGAGCAGGTATGTAAACCTTGGAAGGATGACAAAGAGAAGGTTGTCTTCAAGAGTTCATCTCAGCTGCTTTCAGTTTATGTGCTTAGTAAAATAAGAGTAAATGAATTAATGAATTCAATAAAGTTACACTGGATTACCAGACTCAATGCATTTTTTTTCTATCAGAAATAATTACAAAATCATCAGGAAAGTCTAGTTATTTGCATTTCTACTGAAGGTGACAATTGGTCTCATCAAATAACACTCCAGAATAACTACGTTAAGTGTGTGTCTGTGTATTTGTATGTGTGTCTTTGTATGCACACAGACACACACCCACACACACATTTGTGTGTGTATTTATGGATGGGTGGGAGGTTGGAGGTGTACCAGCTACACCAGCAGACAAACAAGGCCATGAAAAAAAGGACTGTCATCACGAGGGTGCTCATTTTGTTGCCTTTGGCGATGCACTGCCCAGGGATAAACACAGGGACAGACAGACAGAAGCACCTCTGCTGTCATCCCTCTCCCCTGTGAGAGCTGCAGGCTCCAGGCTCTGCAAGTAGCCTCACTGTCTCACACCAAAGCTGCCCCAAAGACAATCGGTCCCCCAACCGGTCCACAACCTCTTATAAAGTCTTACACAGTTTGCTTGTGGGGAATAAGTGTCGAATCGCCACATTCTATGTGGGAGAAAAGAAAGACCTGCATGCAATCACATGTTGGTGTCTCTGATATACCTGTTTACACCAGCGGTAATTATAGCAGGAAGTATAAAATGTAAATGTTGCCATTCAAAAATGTTAATCTCTGTCTCATTCCTTTCCTGTTTGTAGGTCAAAATATGATCAATGGATATTAATTTGCCATTGACTGGGATACATAGAAACTCTAAATATCTTCATATATACACATGGATACATATACACTGCAACATTCACATACACACACACATACACACACAGACACACAGACACAGACACACACACACACACACACACACACACACACACACACACACACACACACAGAGTTGAAAATTGGTGACATCAAATAGCCCTCTCAGACAATTGAACAGTCAAGTGAGATCATGTAGCACACACACGTACGCAGGCACAGAGTGCACACATACACACACACACAAGCACAGGCACACACACACACCCGCACATACACACACGCATGCACACACTACCATCTGTTCCGCATCAGCCAAAACGACAGCTGTTTAAGAGAACAATGGCTTCGTTGAGGAAGCAGTCAGAATGGCATTCACATCAAGGCCAAACAGCGATGTAAAAATCTCCTTCCTCCCGATACGAGCTCTGACTTAAACCTGTTCGCAGTAATTAAAGCCCAAGCCCCGAGCAGGGGAGACGCACAGGGGAGAGAAAGACGAGGAGCACTCAGGAAGAGGAGGTGGGATCCTCCCTCCACCACGCTGCCACTTTTCAAGCACACTAAATATAAATGCCAGGTCGACCTCAAACATAATTAGTCCATCTGATTAACATGTAATTAAAATGGGTAAGTAGACTAAAGAAAAGGAGGTGCAACAGGTAAGAAAGAGAGAGAGAGAGAGAGAGAGAATGTGGTGGAGGAGTGGAGTTAGAGAGAGGCGAAGAGAAAGAGAAATTGTTGCTTTGATGAGTTGTGATCGAAGCCCTTTATTCTTACTACCACTGTGAACAACCCTGTGTAGCCACAACCTTGACCTGAACTTGACTGTAAAACATGATGGCCTGTTTGAAAAGAGAGAAAAGGGAGGGTGAGAGAGACAGAGAGGGGGAGAGGGAGAGAAAGAGAAAGGAGAGAGAGAAAAGGGAGAGACTGAGAAATTTGGGGGGCGGAGTGAGAGAGTGAGGGAGAGGTTAAATGAAAGAGAGCAGTAGGTGACTGCAAGCACCCCCGACTACTCCCAGACTGCAGATGCACAAACACACATCCTTTTGGTCTTACACACACGTGCACACAGACACACACACACACAAATACACACACACTATCATCGTCATGCTTGCTGCTGGCTCCGGTCCAGGCCACGGGGCCCCTGAAGTGGCCGGAGATGGTGCGCTCTAGCTGGGAACAATATTGAGTTTTCATCCCTGGACCCTTCTCAAGCCAACGGTGCAGGCAGAGCCAGCACAACTCCACGCAGGTGCTCTTTTAATTAGAGAGCAGGATGGAGGGGAGTGTGTGTCCGTGTGTGTACATGTGTGTGTGTGTATCTCTGTGTGTAAATGCATGTGTATGGGTCTGTGTCTGTGTGTGTGCACGCGTGTGGGTACATGCAACCGTGTGTGTGTGCGTGTGTGTGTGTGTGTGTGTGTGTATGTATGTGTGTGTGTGTGTGTGTGTGTGTCTGTCTACGACAGTGGGAGGGGATGCAGTGCAGATGAAAATAAGCTCCCAATGAATTGGCGCTAGATGAGCAAGGCTACCATGATCTAATTTACCCCGAGATAGAGATGGCCATGACACCATGAGGTGCCATGTCTGAATTTAAACCAATGAATGAATGAATGAATGAACGAATGAATAATAAACGAATGAATAAATGAATGAACTGAATGACTGATAACCTACATATATGTACATATCTAGTCCAAGATATGTGTGAGGCTTTAAAAAAGCAGTTACATTTCCAAACCTTAGGAAAAGCTGCAAATGAAACTGAGGAATGAAAGGTCTGAGGTGCGGGAGAGAAAAGTAATTAGCAAGCTCAGCTACATGCAAATCTTTACGCCATAAACATATCACCGCGATTAAATAAACAGACAGGCGCCTAAATAAATATATAATCTTTAACACGTCAAGTCAACCTCTCCCACCTGGTCCTGTTAGAGCTTTGATGAGGCTGCTTGAAGGAGCGAGACACTATCTCACTGCTTAGGTGAACACCTCTAGGGGGGAACGGGAGAGGAGAGGAGGAGAGGGGAGAGGAGGTGCGGGAGGGGAGGGGAGGGGTGCGGGAGAACAGGCTGAGGTGCAGGGTAATTAAAACTGCTATATATAGCCCCTAAGCCCACATTTATAATGTGAGGTATCTCTCTCTAATATGGCACTATCTGCAACGTGATATCATTAGGGGGGTGGAAATGGTTTGTAGCCTTAAGCAGACAGACTGTCGGTGAGGGTCTGGAGAATATGAGATAGCACCAAACCCTGTCCCCTCACCGCCTCTCTCCACCCACCCTCCCACCCCTCGATACCCTCCACCCCACCCACCCACACACCCCTTACTCCCCCCCACCCATCCCAGCTATCATGACCTGCGTTAATGAAGTTAATTGAATCTGAGATCAATAATGCTTAATTATTGCGATTTGACATGCACAGACAAATTGGTGGGGAGGCCAGGGTGTGGGAGAGAGAGAGGGTGTGTGTGTGTGTGTGAATGTGGGTGTGTGCGGATCAGTGTCTGATCGTGTGTGTGTGTGTGTGTGTTTGTCAGTGTGTGTGTTTGAGGCTATGTGTTGCTGCCTGATGTGGTGTGGGTGATGGGGGTCTGGCTGGCCGGAGAGTGAGAGAGAGAGCAAAAAACAGAGGGAGAGAGCAAGAAAGGAGAAAGAGAGAAAGAGAGAGAGAGAGAGAGAGGGATCGGCGAGGCGTGCCATCGATTCCAGAGAGACGCCCAATCGACCCAGACGCCTGACGGATGGAGCCCACTCTCCAAGGCTACGCATAAAGCGCTCCCATAGACCACTCTAACCAGCCCCTCTGCCACCGCTGTCCAGCCCCTGCCCATAAGCGCCTATTGAGATGGATTAAAAAGAGCAGTGTAGCAGAGAGAGACAGAGAGAGAGAGAGAAAGAGAGATTGGGAGAGAAAGAGAGATCGAGGGAGAGACAGAGAGATTGAGAGAGAGCGAGAGAGAGAGAGAGAGAGGGAAACAGAGAGAGAGAGAACAAAAAAAGAGAAAAAAAAAATAAAGAGAGTGAAAGAAGAAGACAGAAGAGCAAAATATTTGGGAGAGAGAGAGAGCGAACATGAAAGAGAATATGGCTGTACGGTAGTGGGCGAGGTGAAAAGTCCACACTCGCAGCCTCATGTGAATTCACAACAAAGCCAAACCAAAAATAAGGCCTTTTCCCGGCCGCAGAGATGCACTACGGAGAGCAAGCTTACACACACAGGCCAGTATCTACCCAATGACTGATTGGAAAACCTGCTCTGACTGCACAAGTTTCTGTGGTTTTTGTGAGTGTGTGTGTGTGTGTGTGTGTGTGTGCGTACATGTGCGTACGTGTGTGCTGTGGGCTTATGCATATGTGTATCCAAAGAAAAGCAAGGCAACAGAAGGGTGTAAACAGAATTAGTCTGTATTTGAGCGAATACTAACAACACTTGCTTGTGTTTACAAAGTGTGTAAGGGTAAGCCTAGTCGTGTTGCTGTATGTTGGACGTGTGTGTTTGTGAGGTGTGTGTGTGGCTTTCAGGAGGTAACACTCACATGAGAAAAGAGCTAATGTGTGAGCGAGGTTACTTTGCTTCTGCCATCGCAATAGCTACCGCTTAGCAGGGAACATCACTACACATCGGGAGATCTCTCTCTCTCACACACACACACACACACACACACACACACACACACACACACACACACTAGCAGCTATGCTAACCCAGGCTCCATGGCGTTGGAGCCCTGCCGAGCCCCTCCAACGCTCTTCAGAAATGTCCATCCCCATACATACACACACACACACACACACACACACACACACACACACACACACGTAATCAGAGGGCTCACGTAACACACAAGTCTACACACTAACACATGGTTGTGCTGACACATGCATCCTTGCGTAGATAAACATACACACACGCACTCACACACATAATCAGGGGTCTCGCATAACACAGACACACAAACAAACAAACATAAACACAGCAACACACACACACACACACACACACACACTCTTTCCTTTTGACTGAACACAGCTCAAGATGAAGGGAAAAGGGTAGGCGATAGACCCCTCTGGTTTCAGAGCAGGGGTTATAGCCAGATAATCTTCACATGTACAAAATACACTCAAATAAATAAATACATAAATAAATAAATAATAAATATATAAATAAATAAGGTTGCCACTTCAGAAGCTGGGCATGCATAGCTGAGCCATGACAAAATACGATCCTGCCTCAAAAAATCACCCAGTCAACCATCAAAGCACACCTTTCCGACAGACAGCCATTTTGAATTCCACTACCACACAGTAGCTGGATTTTCATTTAACAGGAATTCTGACTATTCACACAGGATGTAGAGAGAAAAGCTCGGAATCTCCATAAAATCTACATCCAATGAGAAATCAAACCATTCGGGAGGGACTTGGATTAACCTCTCGTTTACAAAAGGTATAATGTATCTAAAGTTTATGGAAACAGATTTACTCAACTCGTATTCATTTTACATGTTTCTGTTTATGTTGCCCAGACAACCGTACATTTTGATCCCACAGCTATTCTCAAGTCCTCCATCGAACAGAGGAGAGTCCATTTTTAATTTGAATGACACAATGAATGAAAATACACAGAAAACCTCATATTCCCTTTAGTCAAATTTCCACAGATGCATTTGATATATGCAAATGATCTGTACAGAAACCCCTGCTAGTGTACCATCTTTAAATCATTTTTAGTGCTTTGGGGCCAAACTATATGGGCTCTTGTGTGGTTATTTGAAAGCATTCTGCAGGGGTTCCTCTGGTGAAGAAAGCCTCCTCAGAGAAGAGTTTACCTCTCTTATTGACCCTCCATGTTAATTTTGTATGTGGATAAAACAGTAACAGACATACACACACTCGCTCTCATACTGTTTCTCTTTCTTTCTTTCTCTCTCTCTCTTCTTCTTTTTCTTCTCTCTCTCTCTCTGTCTCTCTCTCTCTCTCTTTCTCTCTGATACACACACACACACACACACACACACACACACACTCAGTCCAAAGCTTAGCCACAAGCGAGGCTCTCCATGTTGCTGTATCTGTGCGGTCTTCGCTGATATTTCCCCTCCATGTTAACAGCAAAGACTGTCAAAAAAATCAAAAGCAACAATAGGCTTTTAAATGCACAAAAAGCCCTCTATATTACTCAAAATGTCGATGGGCAACAGAAAGCCCACAATATACAATATCCCCAGAGCCCTCTCAGGCCTCGTGTGTGTGTGTGAGATCCACGCTGCCTCTCTCACGGAGAGCCTCAGTTGTGGGCCGACTCTGAGCACCACGAGCTGAAAGTGATACGTCTCCTCTCGGTGACGCTGGGCTCCCCGTGCCGCCATTCAAACGCGGCCGTGATTCACGATGGCGGTGGTGGTGGAGGCAGCGGCAGCAGCGACGACGCTCGGCAGATTCCTCCACACACTCGTCCCCCCCCCCCCCAGCCCACACAATGCATCATCTGACTCATACCGCACCTCCGTCACACACAGCCACAACACACACACTCACACACACACAGTCAGAGAGAGAGAGAGAGAGAGAGAGAGAGAGAGAGAAGAGAGAGAGACAGAGAGAGAGTGAGAAGGCAAGAGAGAGAGAGAGAGAGAGTGAGAAGGTGAGAGAGTGGGAGACAAAAAGAGAGAGAAAGAGAGAGAGATAACAGGCCCGACCACAGCTTCTGCAACAATAACACTGCTCATTATTCCCAAAGTCAAGGCGAGAGAAATGCAATCAATATCACATTCGTTCTTTCTTTTCTTTTCCTTTTTGTGTGTTTCTGCCTTCTCTCTGATCAACCCCGCAGTGTGACTAGCACAAGTGAAACAGAGGAGATGAGTGTGAGCCAAGTGTGTGTGTGTGTGTGTGTGTGTGTGTGTGTGTGTGTGTGTGTGTGTGTGTGTGTTTCTGTGTGTGTGTGTGTGTGTGCGTATGCAAAGACAATATATTTATATACATATGATACAAATATTGATACTGATTGTAAAACATTAGTTTAAAGGAAATAAAACAAAATCACAAACCAGTGTTATACTTAAAATTATTCCAAAAATTAGGTATAAAATACAGACTAATTTGGACATCATTTTTTATTGTCCTACGCTGCAACCAAGTCCTGTACCAAGTCAATAAACAAATAGCACAAATTACCCAAAAAATGCAGAGCAATGCAGTTATGTGTGTGTGTGTGTGTGTGTGTGTGTGTGTGTGTGTGTGTGTGTGTGTGTGTGTGTGTGTGTGTGTGTGTGTGTATCTGTGTTTTTTTCTCTCTCAGCCTTTATGGACGTCATTAAGAGTGTATTCCCTTTCTGCGTCCCCCCAATTTGGGTCTGTCTTTCTGGCGCCTTTATCGGTGCCGTCTCTGCATCTGCGGATGCCTTTGTGTAGGGTCACTCAGCCAGAGTTCATTAATTAACACTCACGGGGAAAGACAATTATTTAAGATGTTTCTGAACAAGAGAGCGATTGAGCTGTAGACCAAAATAATGGGAAAAATCACTCTTTCGTTCAAGCAAACAGTCACTCACATGCACACCCGTACACACTAATACACACACACACACACGTACACACGTACACACACACACACACACACACACACACTTGGCTGACACAATTACACACTAATATGCAATTCCATACAAATAAACACAAACCACAGACAAAGGACTAAAAATGGCAGGTCTGGAAATGGCTCTGTCTTTGACAAAGCATTAACAAATTAAACAGTCCCCCCCCTCTGAATAACACGCTCAACTCTGCTCGCTTCAAATACTTTACAGACGGGAAAGATGGAGGCCCTGGTATGCTGTGCTTCACTCTGCCAAGCCTCGACCGGCATTTAAGGACACTCATCATGGCCGACATTGACCACCACTGCCCCCCCACCGCCATGCTCTGTCTGCCCTGTTTGACCAGAGCGTTCCCTATTGGTTTGGGAAACGTTCCTTGTGGATCACCACTCTCTGACCTCAGTGGCCTGCCCTTTACAGGAATGTTTGGCCAGTGCTATTCATCTGCCTGTGCTCTCTGTAGCAGGTGCTTCCTGCGTGTGTGTGTGAGGTGTGTGTCCAGCCAGACCTATTGTCATGTACGCTATACGACACGGGAGTCAGGATTGTCAGGATAAGAGCCGGTATGTGTGTGTGTGTGTGTGTCTGTGTGTGTGTGTGTGTGTGTGTGTGTGTGTGTACATCTGTTTGTGTGTGGCTCTGTGCATATTTGTGTGTCTGTCTGTCTGTGTGTCTGTGTGTGTGTAAGCTGTCTACTGCTTAGTGGGGTTGCCGTGGTGGTTGGCTGTGTGTGTGTGTGTGTGGGTGTGTGTGTGTGTGTGTCTAAGCTCCCCACTGTTCAGTGGGGTTGCCGTGGTGGTTGACTGTGTGTGTGTGTGTGTGGGTATGTGTGTGTGTGTGTGTGTGTGTGTGTGTGGGTATGTGTGTGTGTGTGTGTGTGTTTGTGTGGGGTTGCTGTGGTGGTTGGCTGGTTAGAGGCAGGGCTGTGTCATGAGGACCATGTCTTCAGAGGACACTGGCACATCTGAGATGCACCACGGTGAACCATCCCCACCCCAGAAGACAACGAAAAAGACAGGAAGACAGAAAGAGAGAAAGAGAGAGAGAGACAGACAGTCAGAGAGAGAAAGAGAGAGAGACATACAGACACATAGATATAGACAGAGAGAGAGAGAGAGAGAGAGATACACAGAAAGAGACAGAGAAATAAATACAGAAAGAGAGCGACAAAACCAAAAATGGAGAGAGAGGGAGAGACAGAGAGAGAGACAGAGAAAGAGAGAGAGTGAGAGACAGAGAAAGAGCAAGAGAGACAGAAAGAAAAAGAGAGAAGAGAGACAAGAGAGAGGGGATGGAGCCTGGGAGTATGCCCTGCTTGCCTGCCTGCCCTCCTGTCACTTCTAGCCCTTCACCCTCACACACACACACACACACACACACACACACACAAACACACACACGCATGCGTCTCTTTCCTCTGCTGGAGAAAGGAGGCAGAGAGGGAGGAGAGACCCAGTGCTGTCATGTGTGTATCACAGCCCCACGACCAAGACCTACCCTACAACAATAATATTCACACACACACACACACACACACACGTACTGCACCTGTGTGAGTGTGTTTGTATATGTGTATGTGTTGCCTACACCACTGATATACACATGTGTGTGTTTGTGTCTGTGTTTGTATGTGTGTGATGTGTGTGTGTGTGTGTATGTCTGTGCATGTGTGTGCTTGTGTATATGTGTGTGTACGTGTGTGTGTGTGCATCAGTGGCCTGAAACCTGCCTTGCCTGGCCTGGTAGTAGCAGCAGTAGTAGTAGTAGTGTTCAGCAGGGGTGCTATGGTTTAATCATGTGTGTAAAGGCATAGGGCAGAGAAAGAGGGTGTGTGTGTGTGGTGGGGGTGGGGGGGCATTGGACAGCGAGGAGACCCCCCCTGCAGCGTGTGACTGACTCTAATGTATATTTTCATAGTCGGCTCCCCAGTGTGGAGTCCCTTTTCAAAAAAACAAAGGGTTTCATTTCAGCCATCGAACGGTTTAATTACCTGACTGTGTCTTAAATAGGCATGGAAATATGAGGTAATTCAATAGCAAATCACTGCACACAGTTCTTTGAACGTTTGATACCAGAGCTCCTTTCTTTCTGCTGTGGGCCTGCACATGTGGATGGATCTGTTTTCAGCCAGCTACTACTGCAGACAACATTCATTGTTTTCACTTCAGTGTGTTCGTGTGTTTGCATGGGCATGTTCATTATGTGTGTGTGTGTGTGTGTGTGTGTGTGTGTG
>CM059280.1:11403394-11408394 GCA_030347295.1 Setipinna tenuifilis | reverse complement strand
TTGATGAGAAGGGCTGTGTGTGTAGCACCGTAGGGGTTAGGGCTTAGGGCTTAGGGCTTAGGGGCCAGGGTGCAGCCAGCCTCGTGTCCCTCCCTGCCTGCCTGCTCTGCTTTGCTCAGGCCGTCTGCGAGGCGTCATTAGGACACACACATAAAAGTGTTTACTGCCACGCCGACATGAAAGGACACTTAATTAGACTGCAGTCCTCACTTCTCTCACTATTAAATCACTTGTGTTTACACGCAACCCAAAATGGACACGGGCTAGGGCTAGGTAGGGTTGCACACAAAATGGAGTGGACCGGAGAATGATGATGTTGGAAGAAAATGTAGCACTATAGTTTCTTTTTTTTTTTTTTAAAACCTAATGTTCATAAATAAAAATAAAAACGAACAAAACAAACAACATCCGTGTGTAAAAAGGATACAGGCTAAATTGATGTATGCACTGTAGATGAGAAATGCTATTCGGTGGATAATGAATTAACACAGGAATTGTGTATAAAACGTGAGGGACTAAAAGTGTGTTTGTATTAGTGTGTGTGTATTGTGTGTGTGTGTGTGTGTGTGTGTGTGTGTGTGTGTGTGTGTGTGTGTACTGAATGGCTCATAAACCAAGAGAGGACACTGTAATGTCTGCTGTGTGCTGTCTGGCTGCTCAGGGCTACATCATGGTCCTCCTCTACCGATGATGCAATCGCAGACCACGCAATCACAGCACGCCACTGAACCAAACACCGCCTTCTTCACACACACACACACACACACACACACACACACACACACACACACACACACACACACACACGCCAAGTACTACTGTTATTGTAATATGTGTTTGCAATAGTGTACGGTCTGGTCATTGAGTGTTAAAAAACACGGGTTGTTTATAAAGATTTTATATTGCAGGACTTTTTCCAAAGGTGATTTAACTGTTACCCCAGTGAATATAATGTGTGAACTGCCAAAAACCTTATGAAAAAGAAAACAAACAAAGAGAAATAAAAGAGAGAGAGAGAGAGAGCGAGGGAGAGGGGGAAGAGAGAGAGAGAGAAAGAGAGAGAGAAGAGGAAAAAAGCGTAGGAGAGGCCAAAGGAGGGAGAGGAATGAAGTGCATTACGTTTCCTGTGCCATGTGATAAGCTCATCTTAATTGTCTGGGAAACAAATATCTCAAACCACATTTCATCTCCCTCTCTCTCTCTCTCTCTCTATCTCTCTCCCTCTCTCTCTTGCACGCCTTCACACTCAAACCCCTTTCTCTTTCTCTATCCAACACTCTCTCTCTCTCTCTCTATCTCTCTCTCCCTTGCACGGCTTCACACTGAAACCCCTCTCTTTCTCTGTCCAACACACTCACTCTCTCCCACTTTCTCTCTTCTCCCTCTCTCTCTCACTCACTCTCCCTCTCTGTCAGTCTGTCTGTCTCTCTCTCTTCTCTCTTCTCTCTCTCTCTTTCTCACTCCCCTCCCCTTCATTGTGTTTCTGGAGCAGACGTGGGTCTGGCAGAACATTCTCCCAGCTCATAAACCTGGAGCCCAGGGCGGCTGGGAGCCGAGGAGTGTGCGTTTACGGGGTTCCACAGTTAACGAGGGAACAGAGGAAACGCTCTCGTTAGTGCGGCCCGCTTCCAGGGCCGCCACCGCCGCCACCACCGCAGCAGAGCAGAGCAGAGCAGAGCAGGGCAGAGACAGGCCTCCGCAAACACCCGCCGAGAGAGAGAGAGAGAGAGAGAGAGAGAGAGGGAGGGAGAGAGAGGGAAAGGGAGAAAGAGAGAGGCACACAGGGCATGGTGAGGGAGACAAAAAGGGGACGCAGCAAAAGTGTATGTGTGTATGTATGTGTGTGTGAAAGACAGAGAGAGAAAGAGAAAGAGACAGATAGATAGAGAGAGACAGACAGATAGACAGACACAGAGAGAGAGGGAGAGAGAGAGAGAGAGAGAGAGAGTGTCTGTACGTGTGACAGTAGGCAGTCACATGTCCCTTGCATCATTGCCTTAAACAGAAGGGCCAGAGAAGGACTGCCTGTTATCCAGAAACCAGAGACAGTGTGTGTGTGTGTGTGTGTGTGTGTGTGTGTGTGTGTGTGTGTGTGTGTGTGTGTGCGTACGAGTGTTTGGCAGTGTTTGCGTGTGTGAGCCAGAGAGAGAGAGTGAGAGAGAGTGTGTGTGTCTGTATCTGTGTGCTACGTGCTGAAATGAAACACAATAGGATGTAAACAGGATGCGCAATTAACACACCACCAATCCAGACATCACGGCTACTGCATCACATAACGCTCTCTCTTACACACACACACACACACACACACACACACACACACACACACACACACACACACACACACACACTGACAGAGAGCTGGAAGGACTATTGTGAGCGGGAGTGTGCAGGAACAGTGGAGAATCTAAATCACAAGTTCAGGATGTGGAGTGATCTCCAGTCCCCTCTCCCTGAACAGAGGTACACACAAACACTCTAGTCACTTACTCACTCTTGATTACACACCTCTACACACCCTCACACACCCCCCTACATAACCCCTGCATAACCGCTCACCTGAGCTCTCCTCAATGCCTGTTGTAATATTAATCACAAATCAAACAAAAAAAAATCCATAACCTGTAAATTATGCATTTGCATAAAATATTTCTTGGCAATACATTTCGCCTTTTCTGTAATCGCTTATGGTGGGAACTATACCTGACGTTTTTTTTTTTTTTTGTCAGGGGAGCGGAGAGGAAAAAAAATATTTGTTCTAAAATAATAAATTCAATATAATGGGGGAAGCACAAATCAGGAGGCCTGTTCCCATTCCTCCATTCCTGTACAGAGCAGAGTTTGTCCAGTTCACTTCACGGCCCCCCCTTACCATCTGGGTCACATTTATGAGTTCATATTTCACTTCTAATTCGCAAATTTCATAAACCATGTACAGTCCAAATAGCCATTCAAATTCAATAAGCAAATAAAGCCGCCGCTTGTTTTTGCCCCTGCCGTCCCGCTCCAGCCGAGACTGATCTGAGACCTGTCGAGAGAGGCTCTGTGGCGGCGTTGTGTTGTGCTGTGCTGTGTGCTGTGCTGTGCCCGACAGCAGACCCCTTAACAGGCCGATGGCGACCAGCAGAATTAAGTTAGCCCGAGAAACACTACCACTGTCACACAGACTGTAAATAACGCATCAAGAATATTAGGAAAAGAAAACTGACTAAATGAACTGCAATTTAAATTGTTATCTTTGTGGAAATATGCATAATAATAATAATAATAATAATAATAATAATAATAATAATAATAATAATTTTAACTTTCGTGCAAAAAAAAAATCCATTCAGTATCATTCAATAATCCATGTTAAGGTCAAATAAAAGATATTTGATATTTGGCCTTCAGGTTTGGTTAACTTTGTCTTTTATTCTAATTTACTACCCTTGAATTTCGCCAAGGAATGATTTATCACAGGGGTAAATTCAGCAAGAAGTAACACAAAACTTTGTTGGAGTCCTACGGTAGAGCTGGGTATTAAGTGTTGGCCTTCCTCTGCTTTGATATTTTATTTGGTGGGTAGTTACGCCTCTGAACGACAAAAGGAAGGGGAAAAAAAAACGAAAGTTTAAACATAAAAAAAAAAAAAAACGATACAAGGGTTGGGGAATGGCGGGTGATGGATCTCTAACCCCATGTAGCCATCAACACCTCTGCTGGCACGACCAGCTCACGTTCACCCCCCCCCAGCCACGCCACAGCGCTCCCTCTCTCCCCACACCACCCCCGGGCCTCCCTCTCCTCCACCTCCGCTTAGCCGCCTGGCCACTACTCGTTTTGGGGGGACGGGGGACGGGGGAACCGATAGCGTATCCATTTCAAAGGGCCTGGCCCAGGCCCTGGGTCCGAGCGCGAAGGATGAAATATGGCAGGAAGGGGGACGCCACCTTAAATTATCTAATTAGCGCCGGACAGCGTCCGCTTCCAGAACAAAAAAAGCGAAAAAAGGAAGGAAAAAAGAAACACCGGGTTTGCGCCGAAGGAACATGTCGGAGGGGGGGCCCGAGTCTGACCTATGTTGCCAAAGGCGTCAAAATGGCTCCTGTGTGAATGGCTCGATGTGACTGTGGTTGTCTGGATGTATGTGAGTGTGAACGTACGTGTCTGTGACTGGATGTATGCGAATGTGTGTGTGTGTGTGTGTGTACACACATGCGTATGCGTGTGTGTGTGTTTGACTGAGTGAATGTGTGTGCGTGTGTGTGTGTGTGTGGTGGCATCAAAGCATTAAAGCGCTAGAGCACATGTTTTGCTGTTTAGCTGTGCAAACCCCCTTAAAGTGCCATTGCACAAGGAGAGGCCTGAGGGCATGGGGTTAGAGAGTCCATTAACCCCTCCGTTCCCAATTAGAAAAGGCCTGAGTGTGTGTGTGTGTGTGTGTGTGTGTGTGTGTGTGTGTGTCTGTGTAATGTGCAAAGCCTTGCATAATTTTAACAAAAGCACACACACACACAAACACACACAAGAGAAAGGGAGAAAGGAAGGAGAAAAAAAGGAGAGATGGAGAGAGAGAGAGAGAGAGAGAGAGAGAGAGAGAGAGAAGGACACACAGACTCTGGAGAGGCAGGCCTAGCTGGTCTGGCCTGGTGTAGGGAGGACAGAGAAAGAGAGGGAGGGAGGGAGAGAAGGAGGGAGGGAAGGAGGGAGGGAGGGAAGGAAGGAGGGAGGGAGTACACCTCACATTGTGTCCAGCAGGATGGAGCACCACAGGGGAGCCCGCCAAGCTGATTCCACCCGCACAATCACACCACACACACACACACACACACACACACACACACACACACACACACACACACACACACACACACACACAGTCATTGAAACCATAGAGACACAATAGAATAGAGACAGCGAAAGAGAGAAAGAGAGAGAGAGAGAGAGAGAGAGAGAGAGAGAGAGAGAGAGAGAGAGAGAGACTTCCCCACGTGGTGTTTAAAAAAAGTTCGAGAAAC
>CM059280.1:11360894-11398394 GCA_030347295.1 Setipinna tenuifilis | reverse complement strand
ACACACACACACACACACACACACACACACGCACGGCACACATGAAAACACACACATTAGTGTTTGCACAAACAGACGAACATATGCTAGCTCCACCCTGTCTGCATTGTGGAGTAAAACAAACATCCTTATTGTCAATTAAAATCAGTGCACACACTAGATTACTCTTTACCTCTTTACAATCTAAACAATAACATGGACCAGCAGGAGGAAAGGACAAGAGAGAGAAAAAAGTAGCCTTTTCCAGAAACTTCCATTTTTGCTAGTATGACCTTATACTAAAACGAGAAGGAAATATACACTATTATGTATTGATAAAAGGAAATATTCATACAGATTCAACAGCAAAACCAAAATCATCTCGATATCATCTGGTTACTTTGGTTATGAGAAAAAAAATACCTATGAATAATGGTCTTTATAAAACACCAATCTGAATACACACCGGAGAGAGTTGGTGCCGAGGGATCCATGAGGCACACTTAAAAGTGTGCATTTGTCGCATTTCCTGGTATCAAAAGGAGCCACTCTGTCTTTTCATGCAAAGTGTGTGTGTGTGGTGTATGTGTGTGTGTGTAGTGTGTGTGTGTAGTGTGTGTATTTCCTCCTCCTCTCTCACTCTTTCTCTCTCCCCTTCTCTCCTTCACCCTCTCATCTCCTCTGCCAGCCTTTTATTATTTCTCTCCACTTTCTCTCCCCCCCCCCCCCCTCCCTCCGATCTCTTTTTAATTAATTAGAACCTGGGCCACTGACGACAAGAAGAGCCTTTATCTGCGCTCCCGCTCACCACTCCTTCAGAGTGTCGAGAGAGGAGAGGAGAGGAGAGGAGAGAAGAGGAGAGGGGGAGACAGAGAGAGAGAGAAAGAGAGAGAGGATGAGAGAGGACATGCTAGTTCCCTCTTCCTCTAATACTCCCCTCATTTTCCCTCTACCTTCTCTTCTTTTTTTTTTCTCTCTCCCTCTCTCGCCAGCAACCCCGAGCAAGTGCTAGCAAGGGTCATATCTTTTTAATTATCTTTCCTTCCTTTGATTAATTATTCCGTCTGACAATAGCGTGTTTCTAATGCTTTTCACCTGCCCGCGCTGATTGACAGCGCCTCTGTCTGATTCAAAGCAAACAGCTGCTGCCATGATTGCCTAGCAACCAGGAGGTGATGGATGAGACCCAAAGATGGATGGCCACAATAAATCATGTCTCCTGCTATAAAACTGGAAAAAAGAGAGAGGGAGAGGGAGAGAGGGAGAAGAGAGGAGAGGGAGAGGAGAGAGAGAGAAAGAAAGGGAGTGAGTGAGGGAGGGAGGGAGCACAGGAGGGAGAGGAGGGACGACTTGGGGAAGAGGAGAGAAAAAAAATGTCTCAAAAAACCAAACAACCTTTCTCTCTCCCTCCTGTGTCCCTCTCTCTTTCTCTCATTCTCTTTCTCTCTCTCTCTCTCTCTCTCTGCTTGTGCCCTCTCTCCTCTCTCTGAGCTGTGGTGTCCCTGTGGCCCAGAGGTCCAGGTCAGAGATACTGTGCCGCTCTCCCTCCACAGTTTGACCCCTCCTCAAAGGCAGCGGGACTAGCAGTCCCACGACTAGCAGGAGAAAAAAAGGCACTGGACCTAGTCCAGCCAAACACGAGACCGTGTAGTTTTGGCCTTGTTATTTCGACGGGTATATAACGGCAATGGCATCGCTGTGGTCAGGCTACAACAGCATGCATTCAGCTCTGGTGCAAAAACAAGCGGAATAGCTAATTCAATGTCAAAACACTACCGGTGCTGTATCACATAGCATACTTGGAGGCCACACGATGCCTCAGGTTTTGTAGTTGACCGCGAACACAACGTAACAAAAAAGTTACACCAACAGGAGTGTACAGAGAAAAGACACACTTCCCCCACTGTAGTGCACATGTCAGCATGAAAGTCAAAAGTCTTTTTTCCCCCCCATTTTTTTTTTTTTAAAGGTCGGCTTCATTTCCTGCTAATGAAGGCCAGCTGTTCCTGCTCCTTTTGCAGCCATGACGACAATGGTCACCTCGTCCTGAGGGGCTGTCAAAAAAAAAAAAAAAATGAAAAAAAAAAAAAAAAACTTCATGCAGAAACATGTCAACTCTTTTCCAACAGAACGAAAGGGGAGGGAGAAGGGCACACACACACACACACTTACACACACACACACAACACACACACACACACACACACACACGCACGTACACACACACACACAAAAGGACAGAGTGGGGTTGCCCGGGTTACCAGCCTGCCGCGATGACAAACAAACACATCAACATTTGTTTTTTTTCTCTCTCTCTCTCTCCTTTTCTCTCTCTCTCTCTCTTTCTCCCTCTCCCCCTCTCAACTCAACCCCTCTGGTTTTATTTTTACCCTTTCAGGCAAAAGCCAGGCATTAGGAGTGACTGAGCGACTGACTGAGTGAGAGAACGAGTGCGGCTCCTCTGGTATCTGGTAACAAACAAGGAGCGGGGCTGACCCATCCATCATGGGCGCCTCACGTCCAGGGCCCAGCACTCTAGTCCCTCACTCCTAGCAAAAGCTCAGGTTACAGCTTTACACGGCCAGTCTAAATAATATTCAAAATGATGAATGACATGGCCAGCCTCGTATCCATCATCAATCTTTTTTTTTTTAAGGAGCATCCATCTTCGGTAATGCTCCTTTGAATCATGGGAAAGGGAGAGAGCTCCGATTCACTCCCGCAACCCCCTCAAGAGACTGAAAAAGAGTGAGAGAGAGAGAGAGAGAGAGAGATGAGAGAGGGGGAGAGAGAGAGAGAGAGAGAGAGAGAGAGATGAGGGAGGAATAGGCTCTTGAGTGATACCTGTCAGCCTGCGGGTCCTACAGGGGGATTCACAGAGGTACTTCACACACATAACACACACAACATACACACACACCCCACACACGCACACAGACACACACACAGACACATACATACACAGTCATGCATGAGAGAGAGAGAGAGAGAGTGTGTGTGTGTGTGTGTGTGTGTGTGTGTGTGTGTGTGTGTGTGTGTGTGTGTGTGGGATAGACAGAGAGAGAGAACATGAGAGGGAGGAGAGAGAATACAAACACATTTGTCGAATGAAAACACAATTACAAGAACCCCTGTGTGCAAACACACATACAGTAACACATACTAACACAGACATACACACACACACACACACACACACACACACACACACACACACACAGAAAGGATTACACTGAATTGAACTCTGCTTCACGAGGCAGATGTGCAAAAGGCACACACTGCACACTGAGGCTGCTCCAGCCTCCAACACACACCTCATAAACTTGTCTCTCTCACTCTCCACCCACGTACTATGAAAAAAAGAGAAGCCACATGCACACAACACATATGCACACACATACACACACACACACACGCAACTATACCTCTCTTTCTCTCTCACACACACACACGCATGTTCACACACTTCCACACACCCCACAGTCTAGAGGCATTCTTTCCCATCTCACACATAGGGGTTAGGGGGAATGCGAGAGCACTGAGCAACATTATTACTGGAACTACTGGAGCCACCCCCCCCCCTCCAAAACACCCCACGCACACACACACACACACACACACACACACACACACACACACACACACACACACTCTCTCTCTCTCTCTCTCTCTCTCTCTCTCTCTCTCTCTCACACACACACACACCCCACACACACAGACCCCTCCCTCGACCGCCCCGTCTCTCCACCCACACGCCCTTCCCCAGACCCCTCGTCCCACCCCCGCGACCCCCGAGCCCACCCCGCCAGCCAGCCAGCCAGCCCCCACCACACCCCCACCCCCCCTCCGAGACGCGGCTGTGCTGTGCTGTGGTGCTCTGCTGTGCTGTGTTGTGCAGCCACAACGGCTTCTCTCCTCCTCTCTCCTCTCCTCTCTCCTCTCCTCTCCTCTCCTCTCCGCTCCGGAGGGAGGAAGACGGCCCCCTCACGCAGGGCTCTCTGGCAAGGGCCCGTTTGATAAATGACACGCGTCATTCTGTCAAGAGAGAAGGGCGGGTCCATGATGTATGACCATGGCGAGGAGAGGAGGAAATCGACTGTTTGGCATGGAGCGCCTCTCTTCTCCCCTCTCTTTTCTTTCTCATTCTCTCTCTCGCGTTCTCTTTCTCCTCTCTCTCTCGCCTCTCTCTCTCTCTCTGTGCTTCTGTCTGTGCTTCTCTCCCCCTCTACTGACTGACTGTCCAGTTTCAGGATAGTAAAAAAAAGGCACCCCAGCAGAAAAACCACATTGTGGGAGCCGCGTGTGTGTGTGTGTGTGTGTGTGTGTGTGTGTGTGTGTGTGTGTGCGTGTGAATGTGAATGTCTGAGCGTGCCTCCGCTGCACTTTTTTAACCATTTCGTTTTTTTTCTTTCTTTCTTTTTTGTGTCTCGCTGTCTCCCACTGTCTCTGTCTCTTTCTCTTTCTTTCTCTCTTTTCCTCTTTCCTCTCTCTTCCCCAGCTCTGTCTCTGCTCAGATTTCATCGAGAGGAAGAGACAAGAATTGGTGCGACTAAAATGAAGAAGAAGAAGAAGAAGAAGAAAAAGGAAAAAAAAGCGAGAGAGTGAGAGAAAGAGGGAGAGAGAAAAAAAAAGACAAACTAAAAAAAGCTGTCTCGGAGTAGCTTAGAGGGCAGTTCTATCAATCAAAGTCAACTTCGGCAACAACGCTACTACTATTTCAAATAAAAACTACGTAACTCAGACAAATGGCCTTAACATGGGACCGAAACATGATCGCCTCGCAGGCCTAAACTGTCTCTCTCCCTCTCTTCTTAAGCTCTCTCTGTCTCTCCTTCTTTCTTTCTTTCTTTCTTTCTCTTTCCCTCTCTCTTTCACAGAACCACCCCTATAAACGCAAACATACACAAAACACACGCCGAGTAGCAACCCTAAATTTTCTTTCCTCTTTTTTTTTGTTGTTGTGATCATCATTCACCTCTGAATTTTTTTTTTTATTTTTTTTTGTCCTCCACCTCTCTATCCTTCCTCCATCTCGCACTCTCTCTCGCACTCTCACTCCCTCGCTCTGCTCTCCTCTCCTCTCCTCTCTCCTCTCCTCTCTCCTCCTCGTTTCTTTTTGAACGTGCTGGCGTACGGCGGGTGGGGTGGGGGCCCTGACATCTGCAGAGTGCATTTAAAGAAAAAAATGTGTCAGGGAAGCGTGATCCCCCGGTGGCCCCCACCTCTCGCGCGCGGTTTCATTAGCTCACTGGCAGGGTGGCACTTCTCAAGCTCATTACAGGGGAAGGATTTATGGTGCAGAACCCAATGGCGAAGAAAAGGCATCTGTCAATAATTGCAGGGAGCTGCGCACACACACATCTCGAGAAGCTTTGAAATCTCATTAGGTATGCAGTTATCAGGCATAAAGATCAAAAACATTACTCAACTCCGACAGAATCCTACCAAGAAACATTAATTAGCAACAGGCCCGCAGTATAAAATAAAACAGACTTCCTCTCTGCTGCGCTCTCCCTCACTCACTCACTCTCACACTCACTCACTCATACGTACACACACACACACACACACACACATACACACACTCTCTCTCTCTCTCTTTTTCTCTCTATCTCTCTCTCTCTCAGCTTGCACCTGCCTGTGTTTGCCAAGGAGGGGGAAAAATGCTCTTACACCGCACAGCACCACCCCAGATAAAAAAGCACATACACAAATACAAAGAGCTATGCAAAGCGCTACAGACTCACCATGCACAAACATACACACACACACACACAAACAGACACACAAACACAAACCAACACACACACACATATGCATGTGCACACACACACACATGCATGTGCACACACACACACACACACACACACAAACACATTAACACACACACACATGCCCGCACACACACATAAACACCATGCAGATGGCAACACAAACACACATGAAAGACAGGGACCCCCACCTAAGACCACAGCGCCACACACACACACACCCCTCAACCCCTACTTCCCACCCCCACCTACCCCCACCCCTCCCTGCCCTTACTCCTTCCTGGTTCCCCTCTCTTTTCCCTCTGCCTCATTAAAGAAAAGGGAAAAAAAGACACCAGTGCAGAGAGCAGGAGATGAGGAGGAGGCGTGGTGGAGAAGAGGAGGAGGAGGAGGAGGTGGAGTAGGTGGTGTGGGAGAGGAGAGGAGAGGTGGAGGTGGTGGAGGAGGAGGGATAATGCCTCGCATCTGAGACTGATCAGGGGCTGAGGGGAGGCGAAAGGGTGCGCGGGCGTTTGAGGCCGTCTGCTGGCGGTGTGGTGCGGAGAGGAGAGAGAGAAGAGGAGTGGTGGAGCGCGGTGAGCGCGAAGGAGAGTGGAGCGGAGAGAGAGAAGAGAAGAGAAGAGAAGAGGAAGGGGCCTGTCAGGCCTGAGAGGGATGTCAGGGCCCTGGCTGGCCCTGATTACGAGGGCCTCTCTCCGCCTGCCTCTCCCCCTGCCCTGCCTTTCATCACAGCCACCAGCGCCATCAGCCATCAGCCATCAAAAACACACTCGCGTCGCTCTCTCTCCAACCCACCCCCCCGTTTCTCTCTCTCTCACACACACACTCTCTCTCACACACACACACACACACACATACACACAGGCATGACGGATGGCTGTCAGTTTCACCCGTAAAAGGAGGAGGAGGGGATTTGCACCAGGGGAAAGAATGGGCCTCTTGCCACTCGAGTGCAGACATGCACACACACACACACACACACACACACACACACACAGACCTAGAGGCACACACACACACACACACATTCACACACACACACACACATACACACACACACACAGACCAAGGGGCGCACACACACACATTCACACACACGCACACACGTACATGTACAGAAAGAAGAAACCCAGACCTGGAGGCTGGCCCAAACGACAGTCAGAACTCTACCCCTGCCGCGCTCCACAAACGACCCCAGCCACCACCCCCCACCCACCCTCCCAAAAACTACCCCTACGCCCCTCGCCCCTTCCCTCTTCCCTCCTCGCGCCCCTCCAAACTCACTGTCTCGCCGGTACACCCCATCACTGCCGCCACCCCCCCTGCCACCCTCCGTTAGCCCCCAGACCACCCCCCCGACCCCGTCCCCGCCCCCCTCTCTTGCAGCCCAGAGTCGGCCCTTCCTCTCCTCTCTCCTCTCCCCTCTCCCCTCTCCCCTCCCCTCTACATGACAACAACACAGACAGGGATTACTTCCACAAGGCCATATTTCACAGGGCATGCGGGGCTGAGGGGAGATTTAATCCCCCCCCCGCGCAACTCCGCCGCCAGAGTCTGCAAAACCTGCACACACACAAAACTGCCCCGACCCGACGCACTCTTCACACACACAGCACAGAGCCATGCTATTACAGGAGTGTAGGAGTGGAGGAAAGAGAGGGAGGGAAGGAGAGAGAGAGGGAGAGAGAGGGAGGGAGGGAGAGAGAGAGATATTGTGTGTGAGAGAGAAGGGGGGAGGTAGAGAGAGATGTTTGGGGACAAATTCAGCTCGTGAGGCTTTTTGAAAAGATGATTTCCTAGCATAGTAAAATCACAGCCAGCCTAGTATGTGAATGTGTGTGAGCATGTGTGTGTGTGTGTGTGTGTGTGTGGTGATGGGGTGGGTGGGTGGAGGGGGGGATTTTGGAATGTGGCAGTACTGTTCAAGCACGAAAATAAGTGGCTAGCTTGGCACGGGAAGCACGGAGATCCCATCAACCCTCTCAATTTCCTGTTTCCTCTAAAGCGTCCCAAATGAGGAGCCGTTTCCCAGAGTGCACCAAGCTAGGCCGCCAGCGAATCAGGCTTCCCAGTGGGGCGTCCTGCCCAATCACTAATCACGACGGAATAATGAGAAAGTTCCTCGCACGTTTTAATAATAGTGTTTAATAGACGACATGATTCCCTAATCATGGGGCGACAAAGAAGCTGATAATCATTAATTAATTAAATATGAGTCCTCCCAAGCAGGGAGAGGTGGAGAATATGAGATGGGGGAAAAATTAGACGATGCGGATAGTTCAGAAGACTATAAAAAAAAGTATATTTTTTCTCTTGTGTGAAAAATGGTTCGGAACAGCAGTATAAATTAATGCTATGCTTATATTTTTATTGCTATTACTGGTGTATCATTAATTTTAAAAGCCTTTAATCTATTTAGGATTAAATTTCACAAAATATACCTGGACATATGGCGGACTGTTGAGTAGCCTGTAATATAGCACAATTTTTTGGTTAAACGTCTACACCCACTTCATAAGACCACTACAGCCCCACAGACATCGCTGTCCTCAGTCGGAGGCAAATCATATGTTTATGTTAAAAGAGATTCGCAAAAAAATACTAGATGCTCAAAGGCATAACTATTTTTAAAAACGTCTCACTCTATTGAAACTTTGACCAAGAATGAACATGTCTTTGTAAAGGGCTGCATGCAGAGATAGATTTTTAGCGAAGATAACATTTTTTTTTTGTTGCACTCATGAAGATGAGAAAAAGGTAGAAGTTGCTCAACACTTAACACCATGCAGATAACATCACAACACACTTAATTCGAATAATAAAAAAAAACTACTGCAGGCGGCAAATTAAGAGACTGCGGAATCTCTGGAAGACCACTGAAGAATTTTTTTTTTGCTTCGTGTTTTCACACAGTACATCCATATTTCCTACAGACAGTCTGATGGGAAAAGTATTATTGTGGGGGAAATAACGTACCATTGTGACGCAATGGCAAGCCTTGCACCAAATGCTAATAAAGCTAAGAAGGGCAACAAAACTACTGGCTAGGAATGCAACAGCATTTCAGAAATACAGTTCCCTGCTGTGTCCCTCTAGAGCTTCCGTAGAAAACACACTTGTGTTCTGTATTCTCCTGATTCAAAATCAATTTTATTGGCACTCATAGCGTGAATATATAATGCTCGCAATGTATTTAACTACTAAAGCAGAACACAGCCTCCATTTCATTCAAATGGCCAAATGAGTCATTTAGAAAATCTCATATGCTTGTAACAGTCAGCATTGCTGAATACACCCAAGCAAGCAGATGATTTTTACGCAATTATTACAGAGTGATCTCAAGGCAGACACAGTAAACGGTTTGATGTGTTTATCTAATTTATTTTTTAAAGGTCTGTAAGGCAAGCGTATATCAAGGTGTGTACCTACACATGTACATGTTTATGTCTTGTACCCATGTGTGTGTGTGTGTGTGTATGTGTGTGTG
This sequence comes from Setipinna tenuifilis, assembly GCA_030347295.1. Lineage (NCBI taxonomy): Eukaryota > Metazoa > Chordata > Actinopteri > Clupeiformes > Engraulidae > Setipinna > Setipinna tenuifilis. The sequence goes on along the minus strand of CM059280.1, from coordinate 11,389,157 downwards.
TGTGTGTGTGTGCGTGTGTGTGTGTGTGTGTGTGTCTATGTGCTTGTGTGTGTGCACACACTGCATCACGTCGCCCTGCCGACTGCACTCTCACTAACCCTACTGCAGTCGCAATTCATCGCCATCTATTCACAAAACAATCTTTGGAGAAGAGAGAGGGTGGAGGAGAGGAGAGACAGAGACAGAGAAAGAGAGACAGAGAGAGAGAGAGACGGAGAGAAAGGGGGTGGGGGGGTAGGAAAAAAATGAGGGAAGGATGCAGCCTTGTGAGCCAATTTAAGAAATAACTGCTGATGCATCAGCTATTGACTGTTTCAGCGCTCGTGATAACGCTCAAGGCGAAACTGTGAGCAAAATGACAGCATCAACCGCCTGCAATAAACTGCAGCCCGCGAGACCAAGGGAGCTCTAATTGACAGCTGTCAAGCTAATGGGAGCCATGACGGAAGATTCCAGAAAAAAAATTCTGTTTATCAACCATCAACCCCTGCCGTAGATCCACGGGAAAAAAAAGGGGAACTTTCCCTCCCTTTCGTCTCCCTCCCCTCTTTCTCTCTCAATCCATCTCTCTCACACTTGCTGCAAGGTTATTCAGCTTTTCCCCCTACCCCTTCCTGTCTTCCCCTCTTCTCTCTCCCTCTCTCTCTCTCTCTCTCTTTCTTTGCCTTCCTCCGCTCTTAGCCCCCTTCATTGTTGCTCACTTCTGGTGGTGAAAAAGGCAGAGGACGGCCATAACTAATCATAGTGTCAGTTGGCAGCCTGGGAGAGCAGAGCTTTGGGGAGCAATGCGAGAGAGCAAGGCTAACACAGGGCCCATAATCCACAGAGCAAGGCCTCTACACAGCCACCTAAAGGAGGGGGCACCACGCCGAGAGAAGAGGGGGGGGGGCGGAGGGGTGGAGAGATAGAGCAAGTAAGGGAGGGAGGGAGAGAAGAAGGGAAGGAAGAGAGAGTCAGAGAGAGAAAGAGAGAGAGAGAGAGAGAAGGGCATGCTAACATCAAATCTTTCAACTGAGTCACTGCGATCAACGTTGAAATTATATCGTCTTTTTCAGAAGTTGTAATGTTGACATGGAGCACTCAGAAGCCCGCGCTGTTGTACTTAGGAACACATTTGAGTGGGCAGTCATTTTTAAAGCAGCTCACAGCGCCATTTGTTTCTCTTTTCCATTACGTCATTTCCATCTGCAGACAACATCAATCCTGCTGTTGAAAACCTTAGCAAATAATATCAAACAATCCAAACCTTTAGCTTCTTTGTGAAATACTACCTCAAGTCTGATACTATCAAGCCTCAAGTCCTGAGAATGAACTGCTTTTGTGATAACTTATGTCCGGAACATACAAAATTATGCACGAATGATCATTTTTCTATCTTTCTTTTAATTTGTATTTTTTATATTTTGGATCCCACATTAGACTAATCTGCACGCGTAAATATACCTGTACTTACTCATATATTCACATTTAACACAATGCCACTTTTATTTAAATACTTGACTGGAACAGGGGACACTTGGGTTCAAATGAAATATACCAAGAAGTGTGTCAGTGCCTCACTCAGTACAGACACACAGGCTTTTGTGCTGTCTGTCACTTTATTTTCGCAGAAAAATATCACAAATATTTTTCCACATGAAATGTCCCTCATGGGTAAAGTACTAATTATACATTAAATTTAATATTTCACCAGACTATGCCTATTTACACATGTTGTGTACTGTGCCTTTGTAGAAACATGCTAGGGCTTTGTGTTTCTTTTGTAACTACATTGTCAGCTCATTTGTGTCTGTGTGATAAGATGAATCTCATGTTACGATGCTACTTAAAACCCTCAAACACATGCAACGAAACAAAAGGCATGTACACACATGCTAACACCTCAACACATGATTTATCATTCACATACGACTATAATCAATCAAACATGAACCAAAATCACAGAAATCAGCCAGTTTCCAACACCACAATTCATCTCGACTATCAAACGCCGGCAGTTGTCATAATTCTAATATTTACATAAATCACATTTAGCCAACGTAAGCACAGGTATGCATTTATTTTCCAAATCCCATGTCACCTAATGATGTAATTTTGAATACGCAGCGAGAGTGTCATGATGACCAACATCAACAAAATTCATCTTTTGACTGTCAAACACGTGTCACTTAGCTGCACCTAACTGCAAAGACATGATGAGGAAAAATCCATCTCAACGACAGCGGGATGGCTTTATCAACAGGTCCGCACAGGTACTGATGCCTTAGCACTGATAAAACCTTGGGAGCGACATAAAAGCTTCCTCAACCGCAGACAACCCCAGAGACTTAGCTAACTCCAGTCAGTTAAGGTTAAAGAAAAGGTATATGTTTGATGTTCTTTCTTCCTCCCCAAAACAACTGATGTGTTTAGTCTGGCACGGTACTAGAAGCCACTGGACAAAAAACAGCGTTCAATGCATTGTCCTCTCCTGAATGAAGACAGTGTTTGTGTGTGTGTATGTGTGTATGTGTGTGTGTGTGTGCACACACGCGCATGTGTGTGTGTGTGTCTGCGTGTGTGCCAGGTGACCAGATACACCCACCTGGCAAATTAGTATTACTGTGTTTGTGGGTGGGGGAGTGTTTGTGTGAACATGCAATTATATGACTATATGGGTGTAATATCAAGAATTCTCTCTCTCTCTTTCTCTCTCTCTCTCTCTCTCTCTTGCTCACACACACACTCGCACAGTATGTCAGTGTGTAGGCTACTGGCTTTCAAGCACACTCAGTCCTCGGTGTGTTCGGAGGGTGTGTATGTGTATGTGGTGTATGTGTGTGCTCTGTTTCTCTGTGTATGTTTTTTTTTCCGCTGTTGTTGTTATTCGCCTCCTGACCATTAAAAGCGCCCAGTTCTAGCCAACATGATTACCCAGGTACCCCGGCCCATTTGTCACCTGCAGCGGCAAATTGAGTTAGTGTGTGGACTAAAGGCATGGAGGACTGTGTAATATCAACTTGATTACATCAAACTAGCTGCAAACCTAATTGGGCTGGATGACAGTGTGCGGAGCTTGTCATCTCCAATCATTAGGACTGTCAGGAATCCATCAGCTTTACAGCTAATTAGGGGAACACTAATGAAGCTGGCAAAACAACTTTTCTTTTTCCTCGGCTGAGCAGGCCTTCCAGACTTTGGGGGGGGGGGGGTTGGAGGGGGGTTGTTGAAAAAAAAAGAGAGTGACAAGAGAGGGGAAAGCGAGAGAGAGAGAGAGAGAGAGAGGGGGGAAGAGAGAGAGAGAGAGAAATATTGAAAGTAAAGGGAGGTTCCTTTTTTTTTCTCATGCAATGCTCAAGGTTGCAGGGGACTGCATTTCCCAAAGTTCCTAATCAAGGCCCATCATCTGCCATCTTTCCTTTGGTCTTTCCATCACTACAGCGCAATCAATTTGTCATCACTCTTTGTGTGCCACGGAGCAGTCGTCAACCTTATAACTTGCAGCTGTGAGGACTGCTGGGAAGGAGAAAGGGAGAGAACGAGAGAGTGAAAGACACAGAGAACGAGAGAGTGAAGACAGAGAATGAGAGAGAGAGAGAGGGAGGGAGAGAGAGAGGGAGAAAAATAGGAGGGGCAAAGGAGAGGAGAAAAGGGAACACACCAAAAAAAATCACAGGAAGTTGCCTCATCTTCAAAAAAAAAAAAAAAAAAACCTCTCCGACGACTCTCGTATTGCCTTCATCCGCTCATCAAAAGAATAAATGCCTTATTTTTTGCCTCACTCCTCTAAAATGAGAAGGCTTTCAGTCATCTCTTGCTCTCCTCTCCTCTCCAGCCCCCCACCCCACCCCACCCCCCCACCCCATCCCCTCTCCCCTGCGTGTCCATTAGGCAAAAGCATTTTGATAAAGTAAAGCGCGGCCCCAACGTATGGGGGGAGAAACAAAATGAGAGCACTCACTCTGCCAACTTCTGATTGACCATTAGGCCCATTGATGAATGTGGCTGTCAGGGGGGAGACAATTAAATCAAATATGAAACAAAGTCGCTATGACGGCTTCTCCTGATGGAGCAAACCATTCTTCCGTCTCCCGATTAGGCTATTAGTTACATTTTTTATACTATCTCTCTCTCTCTCTTTTCTTTCTCTGTCTGCCCCCTCTCTCTTTCTCTCTCTTTCTCTGTCTTCCTCTCTCTCTCTATATATATATATACATGTGTGTGTGTGTTCGTGCATGTGTGTGTCTGTGTATGACGTGCATTTCTGTATAAATGAATGTGTGTGTTAATGTGATTAAATGATGTCCATGTATCACTGTGTGTATGTGTGTGTGTGTGTGTGTGTGTGTGTGTGTGTGTGTGTGTGTGTGTGTGTGTGTGTGTGTGTGCGCGTGTGTATGTTTAGCAAATATGATTGCTAAAATGTAGTATCATGTATGAGCTCTCATTGTCCACCCTACATGTCCAGATATTTCATAAAGACTCAGGTCCAAATGTTTTTGAGATATTTTGACAAATCTTGTCCCCCGAAAGTAGTCACAAATGCATGGTCTTGGACACTTCGTAACATTCTATGCACCACCATTTACAATGTGCAATAAGCAGGCCGAAATTATAAAAATAGCTTGAATGTCTAATTTACGACACTACATGCATACGTGTTTATGTCAAATGCTTCATGCTAAAGGTACTGTGGTTTCGGTATATAGCTTAAAACAAAACACGTATTTAAACATTTTTACTGTAGGGTTACAAACACATACTCATGAACGCGTACAGATACACAAACACAAGTAGAGAGAGAGTGTGTATGTGTGTGTGATTGAGTCTGTGCCTGTGAGTAATTGAGTCTCTGTGTGTGTTTTTGTGTGTGTGCACATCTATGTACACGTAAGCACGCACACGCACACACACACACACACACACACACACACACACACACACACACACACACACAGCAAATTCACGTAAAATAAATTGTGATTCAATTTCATATTCTAAATAAAATGTAAAAAATGGAATATAAAATAACAAATCCTTTCAAAAACTACAATCACTGTAGGCCTTCTTTACCTGACTTTAACAAAAATAAATTGTTAATGCTGCATTCAGGACACCAATGGTGTGTGTTCCTGATTCTAAGGTTTTCAGGCACATAAACACGGACCTTAGCTCAAGCGAAGTGAAAAAGTACAAAAGAGGCAATTAAAGACGTTTTAATGGGTAGTTGTCAGACCAGACATGACGTCACGGGGGCTGGCGTTGCCATGGGGAGTGATTTATTGATGTTTATCGGGAATGAATAGATCAAAGACAAGCCAGATGACAGGCAATCAATCAGCCGTCAAATCAAAGATGGCAATTGTCCATTAAAGCCTCTTCCAGTTCACGTACTCCCCTGAGCCTGCTGCGAAATAATCTTTAAGTCTTTCCCAGAAACAGCAATTCACCCTCGAAAAAGTAGGCGAGAGTTGAATTTTTGTGATCAAATGTTTTAGCACAAAGCCCCCAAAACAGCGAAGGCGAGCATCAAAGGGAACCATGACAGTCAGCTGACACCGAAGCCTTTTTTTCCTACGCTTCTTTATAGATCTCTAATTCATGGAGTCAATATCTGCGCCCTACGAGGGAAAAGGGGAGTGGGGAGTAAAAGAAGTATCAAAGCAGAAGTTGACTTTGAAACATTGGTAGACTGGCTAGCTGGGCTACCCTTCTGATACTAAAGTAGGCGATTTCCCCTTCCAGTAGAATGTTGACAAAGCAATGCACAATTAGGCATCAGAAATCTCTGTTCCCGCAAAACTTTGAAAATTTATTTTCGTATCCGAGTGCTGTTAAAGAAATGTGATTCACGCCTAATAGTATATTAGAATAAAGCGCGACCAAACGCAGATTAATAAAGAAGAGAATAAAAAAAAAACTTTTCAGCTACATAATAACTATCCGGTTTGGCTGAACAGGCATGAGAACTGTTCTCCCAGAGCACAGAATGTACACACACACGTTATCAACATTCGCCACAACGTCGGGTAGACTACAAAAACAGCGTTCAATTACAGAAAAACAAAAGGTGAAAAGACGAAAAGCAGAATGACCGTACCTGAGGCGCGCCTGGGCGCTTGCTGTTTCCTCCGCGGCATGCTTGTTTAAAGGAGGGGGGATATGCTGAGGAGTTCGTCTCTAGCCCCAGAGATTCCGAGCTGGTCCGCTCTTCTTTGATAGCGGCGCTTCCCTACACGGTACCTGGGGCGCTTTCAGAAGGCTGACATAGATCGGCACTTTTCAAACAAAAAATCAGACAGTGAAGAAAAAAGGTAGCTCTGAAGATGAAGAGAAGACACGTTTTCTTTCTCTCTCTCACTCCCCGCTCCACTTGGATATCACAGCGAGCAGACGAGCAGTACAGCGGGAGAAAAAATGCTTCAGCCTCAATGCGATTCTCACTCCGTGTTGGAAGCTGCAACAGGCAAGCTTAAAGGAAAACGAAATGATCGCGTCACTCAAAGTCTGCAAACAGGGGCAAACATCAAGCACTGTCACATTAACTCCTTACACGTCGGATGGTTAGCTAGCTCCTGTCATGTGGGCACACACAGGCTATATCTTGCTTCTCCCTGTCGCAAGCCCTAGGCTAGGCTGTATTGTTCTACCATACAAAGTGACGAGTTAGGCATCATATCTTACAATGATTGACACTTGAAATATAAAACCAAACATCAAAGAAAAATAAACTCCTATAGGCTCTATTGGAGATGCGCACAGGTAACAACCATACTTGTGAGATAGCCTAGTTACATGACATAAAGGCTCTTCAGTTTTTAAAAATGGTCCTCAAAATGAAACGTTATGCTTGTATATGAGTACTTACTCGATCGGTTGATTAAGTACGTTATCCATCAGGAATCCGATCTCTGAACGCACGCAATTTGAAAAGAAAAAAAGCAGCAGGGCAACCTCAGTGCGTTGCTGATACCATCGTATGAAAATCCAGAGTCACAGTCCCTTCGCCTTTCAAATGTCCGTCTTGGTTTTAGTGGAAAATAATGGAAAATGCTGAGGCCCTATAGAGAAATAACCACACTTGTCGTCCGCACGCTGGCTGGCTCGCTCGGTTATTTTGTCCAAGCGCGTTCAAAATCCAGTGCGAGCGGTGGGAATCGATGAGATACGTGCTTGATTGGGTATCCCTTGTTGTAATAATGTACATCAGAAGGAGGGGATGGACTCTTGCTGTGCTTCAGCTGCTGTGAGAGCATGGATCAGTAGCTATTGCCAAACACTTTCTTGGCCGCTAATAGCACTTTTCCCCTTCTTTGTGTGGTTGATAGCAGGTATTTAAAAACAGCAAGAGCGAATCACACACGACTTCTTAGCTCCAAGATGCCTTCTTCGTTTCAAAGTCAGTCACAAATTCCGTGTCAAACCTTTTCCTTGTTTCGGTTAATACAGAATGGAAAGGAACAGTGTTTTTTTAAACGGTAAGATGAAAGTGATCAAAATATTCCAATTCTTTAATATATGGGGTCATTACAAGTCCCCTTTACCTCTTTGTTAGGCTAAATAAATACCGTTTGATTTGACGCAGAAAAAAGTTACAGAGTAACGCTGTTCTGAATACTTTTTTCTAAAAAAAAAATGTCAAAGTGGGTAAGTGGTCCGATTTTTTTTTTTCAGATTATCTGTAGGATGAAAATGCGATTGTCCTCTCCCCGCTGGAAAAGCAGAGGAAGCGGCGGGAAAGTGCGAGTTAATGTCTCGAAATCAAGCGGATGGTGAGTTGAGAAAAAATGCTTCTTCTTCTTGCGTTGTGTTCAAGTCCGTGTCATTGCCATGTTGCGAGGCCTCTCGTATCACGCAAGTCAATAGTCAAGAATATGTAACTGCAGAGGGAACAATATCGAGCCCTGGTGAGGAACAGGGGACTCGCTCGATGGCATCAAAATCTCCTCTCCGTGCGCCAAGCTTGCGGGGGGTGAGAGAAAGACCAGTCTTTCACCGAATCGGGATGTTTTTGCCCAATCTCGCGTCGTGTGCTGTTACAGCACTGCATGCCGTTAGATCCGCCCAAGCATCTGTCCGTCTAACCATTGGCGCATCCATCAGTGTCATACGCCGCACATTTGCAACGACAATACCCTCTCAGACAGTGCAGGCAGCACGTCTCCGTGCGGAGTCGCTACAATGCTGGTCAACTTGCCTCAGCACAGCTACGCAAGCTTACAGGGAATGAAAATACGTTGTTATCTTGGAGGCAAGAAGTTCAAAATATGTCACGATAAAGTAAATACAGTCTGTAGTGTATTCCTTAAAAGCAACTTAGTAAAAACCAAATAATTAAAACGGTTTGTTTCATCTTCGGTCATTATGTACCCCAGTGCTTATACTTTACACACAGCCTTTCATTTGTTTACAATTTCAAAACTTGATTTATCTCATGGTAAAGTCGTAGCCAAATTTGACATTTAAGCTCCCTTTTAAAATGTAATGATGTCAAGACTTCGTGTAGGTATGGTACTACACACGTGAAAGCTTTTCAGAGGTGAGCAAAGGCTTTGATGCCGATCTACACCGCTGAACATAGAGCGACTTTGTATTAGAAAAGGCCATTTTATGGAGTGTTGGGCTATATTTTAATATGGATTTTATGGATAGAAAAAAATACCCATACATTTCCGTATGGAGTAGCATGAAATGGCTTATTTGCTGATCACATAAGCACACTATACTGACGTTGAAAATGAGTTGTGTATGTATTTATTTTTCTTCTAAAAATAAAATCTCAAAAGTATGCCGGGGCTTGCAAGTTATGTACCGAAAGTAGTTGTGCTCAACCCAGTTTAGTGGTCCAAATTTGAAGACGTGTGCTGATTAAGTTGTGTTTTTATTCACTTTGTATTGTCATCCACGAAGAACAGCACGACTTCACCATGCAAAGCTATGTGGACGAGTTAAATATTTTCCCCACACGATGTAACAGATTCTGGATTGTCTTAGGAAATCTTTAGAATTAAAATAATGAAACAGTTTATTTTACTGTGTTGAGAAATATAATACATTTTGATCCCTGGTTCGTGTTTAGGTTACATGACGCTGGCTCTGCACAGAACAAAAAAAACAAGAATGTAGTCGTGAAGTGTTCATGAAGTTGACTGCTGCTGCTAAGCAAGCATCTTTAAAAGTGTGTGTTCGTGTGTGTGGTTGTTTCTGGCGTCTCTCTCTCTCTCTCTCTCTCTCTCTCTCTCTCTCTCTCTCTCTCTCTCTCTGTGTGTGTGTGTGTGTGTGTGTGTGTGTGTGTGTGTGTGTGAGAGAGAGAGTGTGTGTGTGTGAGAGAGAGAGAGAGAGTGTAGTGTGTGTGTGTGTGTGTGTGTGTGCGTGCGTGTGTGTGTACGTGCTCTGTACTTACCCAAGCAAAAGAAAGAGAAACAGAGAGAGTATCTGATTTACAGAATTCGCAGTACCATTAACTGTACAGCTTTTCCAGGGTCAACATTTCACCTACATACAATTCTGTAATGTTTAAAAATAGGCCTACGAATATTAACTGGGTTGTGAAGGCTGGATCACAATGTCTGTGTATTCTCTGTTTTCCATACGAGTCTGTTTTATTCTTTGAGTCCGTATAACTATTTTAACTCAGCTGAATGCCACTGTGGCCTAAAGGCAGCTTTTAATGTCCCTACACTCTAAAAAAACGGCCAGTGTCTCTTTAGACGTCTCTGTGTGTAAATAGGTAGGACTGATACACTCTAAGTGACACTTCAGGTTTTTTTATGCATTTGAAAGTTCGGAGTCTTTTAAGAATACAACACCTCTCTGTAGCCTACCTATTGCATTTAGAAACTGTATTTCAAATCTATTTATTGTTTTCATTGCTCTCTGGAATTAAACTGCAAAAGGCTTTTGAGCAACTGATGTAATAATATGAACATCTGCTTTTCAAAAGTAATATTCCAAAGAAAACACCAAATTATCAATGGCTGTTGTGTGCATTAAAAGTTGTACGGATTTTACGCTTAAACGTAAAATCACCACAACCTATCTTTAAGTGCCTGCACACGCAACGTTTAAAGACTGGTAGTAATTATAACTGTCAGTTTTAGTAACTCAGCATGTCCTTTTCTATCAAAAGACGAATTTTCTGTTTTTGTGAAGAGAAGGAAAATGATGAATACATGTTTTGTGTTAGTCTAAAACGAGGAACGAGCACACTGGGAGGAGAGCACGCTTTTTTTGCGCACTATCCACTCTGATCTTCCATATCTGTTCCATATACTCACCTCACACTCCGGCAAGATTCGGCTGCAGACATTATGGACAAAACATATGCGTAGGCCGGCAACTCAGATCCTTCCCCGTTGGTGTTTTAAAACTGACTTTAAATGTTTGCGGATAATGGGCTTGTTGAGTTGTACTCAGACTTTCCAGTGAACCCAAAGGCCATTTAACGATGGTGGAATAGGTTGCAATATTTTCACACCTTTCTCGATTGTTCCTGTATTTTCGGTTCTCATTCATCGCCTCTGCAGCATAGCAGCTAGTAATTGTACACATAGGGCTATTTGTACGTCTTCTTTTATAAATTCTAATGTCACGGTTTGAACTTGTTTCATATATCCTTGTTGCTGTACGACTTGCCAGTGGGTGTGTAAAGTTTGAGTATAGGGATCCCAAAATTCCATTATGAATATTAGTCATAATTCTGCAATGAATAATGTATACATAGAAAACTTCATTTTTAAACTAGCTAAGGTTTAAATTCTACACACACGTCTCACTGAAGCATCCAACGCCAGGAGACTATAGGGTGACGTGTGCGCTTTTATTTAGCTCTTCTACAATGGACAATTCTGCATGTCTCCGAAAATCACAGAGCTTGGTAAAAACTGAGCGTCCCATTGCACTCAAACAGAACATTTTGGTTTCTGATTTGGTATGTTAAGTTGGCTACGAACTTGTCATGATTTGTGAACAAAGTTTAACTGAGGTTTTAAATTAAACGTCTCAGGTGTCAACTTTCTTTTTCAACCGGGTAAAACTGTTGTAGTTCTCAGTGCATTGCACCGTAAGAGACTTTGCTTGCAGTTAGATTTTAGATCCTGATTCAATGTATAGGCTTGGACGTCGTTGAAACTGTGGATGGCTCTCAGGTAAGTAAGTCAGCTCTTACTAGCAAGGCAGTGACAAGACAGCAGTTATCGCCTGTCCAGAATTTACTGTAAATGATAAGCGTCTATTCGATTTGAATGTGTGCATAGTCTATTTTGCCACTTTAAAAGTGTGACTCCTTTCTTAAAGAGCTATTTGGAAAAGGGCGTGAAGAACTTTGAATCAGATTTTTAAAATACAGACAAATGTATAAGGTAATGAAATAAATAAATTGGTAAATTATGACTCCTTATGGCTTTCCAAGAAAGCATTCAACAATGCAACTAATGAATACAGGACTTTTAGTGACCTCGCTTTGATTTAAATCTCAATAAAGTGGCCTTTTCCCAAATATTTCAAATTAAAGGAAAGTAATACAAAATAAATGTTTATTATTTATGTTTATGATACACATATAATTATAGGTCTGTAATGACATTTTACAAATACTAGATATATTCAGACAAAAAGAGTTATGCGACAATTATTTTTCTTTAAATAGCTTAATGCAAATTAATTCGTCTTGAGGAGACGTCTGTCCTTTTTACAGTTGCAACTTTATGTGTAATCGAATGAAAAACAACTGGAACATTACATTTTATATATTTAATTATTACAGTTCAGTGTGGTTATCTGTGTGAAGGACAGTTCATATCTCTAAAATATAGAGAATATGAACATTACTGTCGAAGTTTTGTGACGAATATTTTCGTGGCAGAAAATAGAAATGCATGCATGTGTACTCATTTAAGAATGTTAACTTTAAGATTTCTTCATAAAATGGCGTAAGAACAACTTTTGTCAACTATTAGTTAAAGTAATGACATTAATCGGAGTTCTTTTCAAAGTCATGTTTAAAGATGCAAAGCTTGTCTGCCAGCGCTAGCCAGATAGAATCAAAGAATTCAGAGCCCCCAGACACAATATCCATCGATCAAGATGTGCAGCATCCTCTTTTAAAGATAAAAAAGTAAAGTCCTTACGTCAAAACTATTCCAGAATGCACTTACAAACTAAGGAGGAGGAACAGGAGTTATTACCGATGAGGCTCTTGTTGACTATTTACCAACGTAGCTGCTTTTTTTGTGTAACAGCGCGCAGTTCGATGTAATCGATATTCCCTGGCTAGTCGCATGAGAAGCGGCACAGTAATTAGCCGAAGGAAGAGGATGCAGAGAACGTCTAGTAACTCGCAGCCGAGAGCGTGCCAACGCATCACTGGCATATAACCACACACCAGAGGCTTACAAAAAGCCCCAGTAACCCACCGTGTGAGATAGCATCTCTTACGCATAAAGGTTAGTAATTGCCGCTGCTGTGACCATCACTTCTCCAGGGAATATGGGCAATAGACTCCCGTGTTGGCTGAGGAGTCAGCTGCGCGCCGCCAGGGTCGGTTAGGTCATATGATAGCGACCGAACCGGGCACCACAGAGGTGCCAGAGCTGCTTTGTGGTTTCAAGACGAAGGTGTTCATGAGTTTGTATGTGCAGCCTCTGGGAAATGTCTAAACAGGGGGGAATGAAATGAAATGAAGCTGAGTTTAAAGCGAATGAATGAGCAAACCAACTATGGAGGGGGCTAGACTGGAGGCTGGAGACAGTGAGCGCAAAGGCGAGGATACGCTCCACAAATAGGCGCAACGTTACGGCACACTTGTTCTTAGCGGATTGTAGAAAGAGGAGGGCAGGGCGTCAGTTCGGGGGAGGGGTGGTATTTCTTCACCTATAACAAGCTAACATGTAACTGTAGATACAGCTCCTAAAATGTGTAAAGGTGTTGGTACCCCAGAGTTTACCACAGGAAAGGGGTTGGGGTCACAGAAGGTAAAATAAAAATGTTCAATAATAAAAAAAAAAAGAACAGCTGAAAACTAAAGAAAAGTAGCCACAATGAGCTCTTTCTTTCTTTCTTTCTTTCTTTCTTTCTCACTAATTATATATTTTTCCTCTGTCACGTCTTTTTTCCAGTTTAAAAAAAGCCTGCTGAGTGTGACTGATTTGTATGAGCAAGCACAGTACTTAAAACCCTCTTGGCTCCTATACTGCATGCTCTGGTTCATTCATAATGAGGACGGGAGTCAAGCACCTGAAAATTCCTCCTCAAAGTTTCTTGAGTGTTTCTGCTAAACATGTCCTGCATTGATAGAGAGAGAGAGAGAGAGAGAAAGAGAATGAACGAGAGAGAGATTTGCTGGTGGCAGGGCATAAGGTTTTGGCATATTATTTATTTATTTATCTATCTGTGTCTCCTGACGCCCTCCCAGTTTGGGTGTGCTAGCTTGCAGGGTTGAGAGGGCAAATGCTGACCAGCCCTCTTTCGCTGTCTGTTACTAGGTCACAGAGCACCTCTCCACCTCTCCCTCTCTCTCTCTCATACACACACACACACACACACACACACACACACACACACACACACACACACACACACACACCAACAGCAGCAGCAGCAGCACCTCCCGATCTGTTGCCACCAGGGAGAGGGTAATTTAAGCCCTCCTTGATGTACCCTATTCATCACTGTCCAACAGAGCCGCTTCAAAATTAAAGTCTGATCTACAAAGTTAAGCCAAAATGAGATAAAAATTGGCAGAGGTCAAAGAGGATTGGACCAGTCAAAACACAGGGTGGTATTTTGCTGTGCTTGATTTATGTTTTTGAGAAGAGTGGGCGAGAAATTAATACATTAACCCATTAGATCAGGTGGGCCTAGTGTCACAGCCCTCTCATGCTGCCTGCTGATGCTTCAGCTGTGCTGTAGAGCTGAGCCTGTGTCAGAGGGAACCACACACACACACACACACACACACACACACACACACACACACACACACACACACTTTAATGTGTCTCTCTCTCACACAAATACACACATACACAGAAAAAGTGAGAGAGAGAGAGAGAGAGAGAGAGAGAGACTGAGACCACACACAAACAGCACACACAAGGATATACACACACATGCATTTTGGTCAGCTCTTATATAAACAGTATTACTGTTGGTGTCGATATACTGTATCATGTTATAAAATTACTGATGATGTCAATGTGCTATATCATATTGAATGATATATCTTTTACCCACTCTTAAAATGATTTCCCTGCTGTTTTGTTGTCCGTAAATAAAACTATTTAGTCAGTTAAGCGCTTTCATAAGATTGGGAAGTGATGTAAAACATGAGGGATAAAAAGAAAACTGTTTTGCTTGTACAAATATTACACTTTCATTTGTGGTTGGATTTGTTTTCTTGTTCATTTCCTTTTTTCCCCCTGTTTTAGTGCAGTTTACTGTAGCGTATTTCAAAAGGGACACAAAGCCCTAATGTTTGGGTATATGATGAATGTACAATACAAAACCTAGTCTGGACAACGTAATGTGCCTGACTAGGAGAGAGAGAGAGAGAGAGAGAGAGAGAGAGAGAGAGAGAGAGAGAGAGAGAGAGAGAGAGAAAGAGAGAGAGAGGGAGAGAAAGAGGGAGAGAGAGAGAGAGGGAGAGAGAGAGTGAGGGAGAGAGGAAAAGAGAGAGAGCGAGAGAAAGAGAGAGAGGAAGAGAGGGGGGAGAGAGGGAGAGAGAGAGGAAGAGAGAGGAAGAGGGGGGGAGAGAAAGAGAGAGAGGAAGAGAGAGGAAGAGAGAGAAGAAAGAGAGAGAGGAAGAGCGAGAAAGAGAGAGAGAGAAAGAGAGAGAGAGCAGGCAAAGCACAGCGAAGGGCTGCTGCAGTAATGAGCTGTTGGGGTTGTGATTTAACAGAATGACGTGTGCCAGTGGCGTGAGTCAGTCCTTCCCGATTGAAAATCTGTGTGCTTGCGTGTGGGTATGTGTGTGTGTGTGTGCCTTTGTGTGTGCGTGCGTGTGTGTGTCTTTGTATGTGCATGTGTGTGTGTGTGTGTGTGTGCATTCGTGTGTCTGTATCTTTGTGTGTGTGTGCGTGTGTGTGGGTGTGCGTGTGTGAGTGTGTGTGTGTGCGCATGTGTGTGTAAATGTGGGAGTGTGAGTATGCATGAGTGACTAAGAGTGTGTGAGCTTGCATGAAAGACAGAGGGAGAGAGTGAGGAATAAGAGGATTGAAGGAGAGAGGCAAGACAGTGTGTGTGAGTGAGTGTATAAGGTTGCATGCCTGCGTGTGTGCGTGCGTCTGTGTATGTGTGTATGTATGTGTGTGTGTGTGTGTGTGTGTGTGTGTGTGTGTGTGTGTGTGTGTGTGTGCATGCACTTAACTTTTTAAAGGAGACAGAGAAAGAAAAAGAGTGCTTGTGGCCACTAAAGATTGAAAATACGTGTATGTGTACTTGTGTGTGTGTGTGTGTGTGTATGCACACGACTGTGTGTGTGTGCCCATGTCTACGAAAATGCGTGTGTGTGTGTCTGTAAGTGATGAAAAGAGAGAGAGCGAGAGAGACTGTATGTGTATGTGTTTGTGTGCATGTGTGTGTTTGCTCACACACGACCATGTGTGTATGTGTGTGTGTCCGTGTCCATGAAAACGTATGTGTGTGTGTGTGTGTGTGTGTGTGTGTGTGTGCGTGCACGTGTGTGTGGGTGATTGCGGGCTAAGTCTTTGTGCGGGTCCTGATCCGAGGCGGTTGTATGGTAAACAGGAACGCTTTCCCTGGAAGGAGGAATTTCCCCCAGCAGCCCCCTATATCAGTAATAGTGCTGGTAATGAGCTGCAGCTGTCAGTGTGGTTTCCGCTTCTCGTCCCTGATTCATGTTCCAGCCCCACTAGATCTACAACTGGAACAAATGTTTACCCCGATGAGAACCAGACAAACACCGCCATCCCAGCACACGCTCGCACAAGGCAGGGGAAGAGAGAAGAGAAGCGAGGGAGGGAGGGAGAGAGGGAGATAGGGAGGGAGAGAGAAAGAGTCAGGGGCACATGAAGCAGATAGAGAAAGAAAGTGTGTGTGGGTGTGGGTGTGTGTGTGTGATTGAGAGACAGAGGAGGGAGAGAGTGTGAGTATATGCGTGCATGTGTGTGTGAGAGAGAGAGAAAAAAAGGAAGAGTGTGTGTGTCCGTGTCTGTGTCTTTCTGTGTGTGTGTGTGTGTGTGTGTGTGTGTGTGTGTGTGTGTGTGTGTGTGTGTGTGTGTGTGTGTCAGTGTGTGTGTCTGTTTCTTTCTGTGTGTATGTGTGTGAGAGAAAGAGAGAGAGAAAGAGTGTCTGTGTGTGTGTCTTTCTGTCTGTGTGTGTGAGAGAGAGGAAGAGTAATTATCTCTGGCCGTGTCTTGTTTTAGGGAAGCAAGCTAGCCATGACGTGCACACCTTGGCACTAAACAGAGCTTATCACTGTGGACGGAGGAGCAGATGAAACTTCAGTTTTTTTTTTCTCCCTCTTCTTCCATCCATCCCTATCCCTCTCCCTATCCATCCCCACCCATCCGCACCCCTCTCCTCCCTCTCCTCTCCTCCTCTCCTCCCTCTCCTCCTTCTCCTCCCTCTACTCCCATCCTCTTCTCCCTCTCCTCCCTCTCCTCCCTCTCCCTCTCCTCCCTCTCCTCCTCTCCTCCTCTCCTCCCTCTCCCTCTCCTCCCTCTCCTCCCTTCCGCTGCTCAGCACAGCAGGGCCCTACATATGGCCTTCTCCCAGTCAGCCCCCCCTCCACGCGAGTGTGTTCATGATCTGCACTTTTTTACCCCTCCCATTTTTTTTGTTGCCACAGCAAAGGTGTGTGTGTGTGTGTGTGTATGTGTGTGTGCATGCACATGTGTGTGTGAGAGAGATGTGTGTGTGTGTGTGCATGTGTGTGTGTGTGTGTGTGTGTGTGCATGTGTGTTTGTGTGTGAGACTTGTGTGTGTGTTTGTTTGTGAGATGTGTGTGTGTGTGTGTGTGTGTGTGTGTGTGTATGTGTGTGTGTGGGTGTGTGTGTGTGCTTCCACACACGACTGTGCCTGTGTCCATGTGTGTGTATGTGTGTATACACCTCAGTGGTTGCTGGCTCAGTCAGGTGGAACCGACTGCCTGAAGTGGCTCCTCGTCGGGTAGAGTAGAGTGGAGTAGAGTAGAGTGGAGTAGAGTAGAGTGGAGCCACGTAGCATAGCGTAGCGTAGGGGACCTGAGTCAGTGCGCGCGGCCAGACAGGTGTTGTTCTGTCAGGGTGCGCTGCTTGCATATGGCCACGCTGAGCTGGAGCCCAGGGGTCAACGCCAGGCGCTGCCGGGATGCTAGCTGGTGGTGCTGACACAGGCCTCTCTGTGGGGACACAGGGGAGGGAACAGAGAAAGGGAATGAGAGGAAATTAAGCTTCGTTCACACCAAGAACTATAACGATAACGACAACTGTAACTGCCATGATATGGGCGTCTAGACGACTATTTTAATGGCAACATTCTCGACACGATTTAAAAAACCAATAGAACATGGCGTTGTGTAAATTCTAAAGAATACTGATTGGCTGATAGTGTTTTTATAGTTTATAAAATTGCTCTAAATAATAATAAATAATAATAATGTTCAGCCTGTCTTTGTAAAAAACGTTCTCACTTTAGTAAATGATGCTTTCACATATCAACTATAATGATATACAACTACATACATATAAGTACAAAGACACAATTATATTTATAGTTGTAGATGTAGTTCTTTGGGTGAATGGGCCAAAATATCACTAAGCAGTGAACCCAGGAAAGGTTTGTGTTTGTGTGTGAGTTTTTAAATCCAAAATATTTGAGAGTTGAATAAGGTGGTAAGAAACTGTGTGAACCTTGCGAACCTGTGTTTATGTGTGTCTGTGTGTGCGCGTGTGAAAGAGTGTAGGTGTGTATGCGTATGTGTGTGTGATTTTTTAATATAATTTTATATATGATTGCTACATAAGTTTTCATGTAAGGTCTCAATTATTCCCTTAATTATTCTCACTTTTTGACATTTTTTGTGTTCTGAGAGTACGTGTTTGTATGTGTGAATTTTTTGTCGCCACATACTTCTGCATGTATGCATGTTTATATATACGCATGTGTGAGTAAGTGTAAGTCTGTGTGCCTGTGTGTGTATGTGTGTGTGCGCATGTGTGTGTGTGTGTGTGTGTGTCTGTGTGTGTGTGTGTGTGTGTGTGTGTGCGTGTGTGTGTGTGTGTGTGTGTGTGTGCATGTTTATGTATACGCATGGTGAGTAAGTGTAAGTCAGTGTGTGCTTGTGTGTGTTAGTGTGTGTGCGTGTGTGTGTGTGTGTGTGTGTGTGTGTGTGTGTGTGTGTGAGTACTCGGAAGGCAACAGAGCCATGACTCAGAGCGCCACCGCAGCGAGAGCTGCACATCTTCCCTGCGGCATTAATCACACTTTTTTAATTAGCGCGGGCCGGCTTTATTAATTACGTGTGATGCGCCGCTGATACGACCCCTCTCGGCTGGCCCTCCCCTCTCATTTTTACACACACACACACACACACATATACGCACACACGCACACCACACACACACACACACCCCTAAGTCATTTAGACCTCCACCCCACCGTTTCCCAGTCAAGCACGAGATGTCTTAAGCAAGCTGAGGCACCTGAAGCAAGTGGAGAGAGAGAGAGGGAGGAGAGAGAGGAGAGCAGGGGAGAGAAAGAGAGGAGAGCAGGAAAGGGAGACAGAAAGAGGGAGGAAAGAGCAGGAAAGAGAGAGAGGAGAGAGAGAGGAAGAGAGAGGCTGGGAGCGGGATCCGCACCGACAGCAGAAATAAGATGAAGACCAGAGGAAAGTCATGATTTGTGTTGAAATGGAGGAGACGGAGGGAATGGGGGAGGAATGGGGTGGGAGGGGGCTGGCATGGGGTGGGGATGGGGGGGTTTGGAGTAGAGAGAGATAGAGACAGAGATACGGAGATAGAGAGATGTACACAGACGGACTGGGTGAGTCAGTTGGCGGTCTCAGTAAGGAGAAGGAGAGGGGAAACGAGGGAGGAGTGAAGAAATGGCAAGTAAGAGTAACTCTCTTAGTGGGGTAGGGTAGGGTGGGGTGGGGTGGGGTAGGGCGGGGTGGAGTGGAGTGGGGTGTTTAAGCGGTAGAGGAAGAGCATGGTTGAAATGACTGTGTAGAATCTCCTGTATGTAATCCATACAGGTCGACGCCGCCTTTAGGATAAACCTCTGTCCTCTACTTGGGCCGAACACTGTGGATATTATTGTACTGCTCGCTGTCTTATTTTCTTTCTCCCTAGTCTCTGTCTCTTTTTCTCTATCTTTCTCCCTGGTCTCTGTCTCTTCTTCTCTCTTTCTCCCTACTCTGTCTCTCTCTCTCACTCTATCTCTCTTTCCCTGCCCCCCCACCTCTCTCTACTCTCTCTCTCCTCGCTATCACTCTCTCTCTCTGTCTCTCTCTCTCTCTCTGTTTCTCTCTCTCGCTCCTTCCTCCTGTCAGCCATATGCGAGTCACTTCAGGACCAGTGTTTCTCTGATGCTGACACTCCTGTGCCCTCCTGGCTGCTCTCCTGTGTGGAGGACCCTCCCTTCCAAACAGACAGGCAGGCAGAGAGATGAACTTAATGGCACAGGGAGGATGTTGGGGGTGGGGTTGGAGGGTAGAGAGGGTGTGTGTGTGTGGGGGGGTGCTTCTCGAAAAAGAGAGAGGAGAAAGAGGAGAGACGAAGAAAGCACATCTTGGTTGTCACACTCACACTCTCCCTGTCTCCCCCCCCCCCCCCCCCCCTCTGCCCGCACTGTGAAAGAAAAGAAAGAGGCGATTGAGGGACTGGGGCTATTCGACCATTGCCATGTTTGCCAGCAGATGAGGGATGGAGAACTCCCAGCCTCTGCTGTTGTTGTCCCCCGGAGCCATGTGTGAATGAAGGCCCACGTCCTGGCAGAGCCATTAGGCCACGTTAACATAAAGCTCAAGCAGAGAGATACATCAGCTGATCAGAGCCTAATCTGTCCGTCTCTCTCTCTCTCTCTCTGTCTCTCTCTCCCTCTCTCTCTGCCTCTTTCTCTCTCTCTCTCTCTGTCTCTCTCTCTCTCTCTCTCTCTCTCTCTCTCTGTTTCTCTCTCTCACTCTCCCATCAGATGGAATCATGTTGACCCCTGGCTGACTAAAGCAAATACACACACGGGGGGGGGGGGGGCTCAGAGTGTGGAGTGTGGAGTGTGTAAACGCACCGGACACATACCCCCCACACACATACACACACAGAAACACACACACGCACACACACACACACACACATACACACATACACACACACCCCTCTGCAGCCTCTCCTTTACAAGCCAGTGATTACTGTCCCCGTGGCGCAACGCAGACGCTATCAAAGCTGACACCCCCGGCCCAGGCACTGTATGCTTCCTGCCACTCCGCGTTACCGCCCCCCGACGTGGACGCCTGCATCACCCCAGCATCCTGTAAGACACTGTGCCCCCCACACGACCACCCACCCACCCAAGAGGCCCCCTTATATATACCCCACCCCCCCCACATACACACACACACTTAAACTACCATCGAGACTTACTTCCTCAAGACAGAAAGATGTCATGACAGCCATCAAAAACCATGAATGATTCATATCGTTCGCTTCATGGTTTTGTTCCCCCAGGGGGCATGTGCTGTTTCCCCCCCCTTTTTAACAAAATTTCCAAGAGATGCTATCAAACCCCACATGCGAACGTCAATATATTAATGTCAACTCATTCGCAAGTGTGATTGGTAACAACAACGCAACAGAGAGACAGCGAGAGGAAGTGTACGATCAAGTGTACGAGGGTAACCTGGTGCTGGAAGTAACTGGCATTGGAGAGTGCATCAGAAAAGGGGTGTCTGCATCAGGGGGTTGTTTTGGTGTGTAAGGCCTCCCCTCTGTGAAATATACAATATCTTAATGTTATTTCATTTGCAAGTGTGATGGATAACAATGAGGCAAAGACAGTAAGAGCATACAAGGAGAATGTAACCTGCTTCCGTAAGTAACAGGCGTTTTTGGCGAGCGCATAGGACAAGGGAGGGGCGGGGGGGTGGCGTCTCAAGCATGTGCATTGACCAACATGTTTGTGTGTGGAAGGGCTCCCCGCTCCCCTCTTTGAAATACAATCTCCCAGTGGGAGGATCAGTGCCTAAGCTCGTGTCTCAGGGCCGACGCACTGGAGCTGCTCTTTTGTAGCTCGCTGGGGATTTGGGAAGGATTCTTCCTAAAGGGTTCTTCCTCTTCTATTCCTCTGGCCCCGATGACCACCAGACGGCCGGCCATGTCCACCCTCCTCACCCAGCCGGAGGCGGTAGGAAGTGGTGGAGTCTCCTACTCAGAAGGGCTAAATCCCGCCTTTGAGTGCGGAGGATCATGGAGATGATCCAGTGGAGGGACAGGTGCATGAGTGAGTGAGCCAGCGAGGCAGCCCACGAGTGGGCTCTGTGCAGGCCGGGGCTGAAGTAGGGTGGGGTGGGGGGTGGGATGGAGTGGCGGTGCGCTCTCCGAAGGGGAAGTGCTGGGGGTCAGAGGGCAAGCATGAGCTCCGGGGGTCACTGAGCAGGCTGTGGGGCAGAACAAAGACCCCACGCCGAGAGAGAGGAGGGAGGGAGGGAGAGAGAGAGAGAGGGAGACGGAGGGAGGCAGGGAGGGAGAGGGAGGGTGAAACTGAGGATTGTGTGAGCCCTTTACGAAAGCAGGTGCCCAGGAGGAAGAGAGAGTAGCAGAGCAAGAGAGGGGAAAAAGAAGGGCACAAAAGGGAAAGTGCAATGTAGGGAAGAACACATCCTGGCCACCTCGGCCGAGACATCCAACCTACTGCCCCAGATCCCCCCCCCCCTGCCCCACTACCCCCCCCACTGTAATCAGGAGTAGTGTTTCCAGTGCCAACTCTGCTGGCTGTCCGTGTTCAATTGTACTTCAACCCACCCTTGTCCTGTTGAATGTCATGTAAAATGTCAGCAAAACTGTGCGATCACGATAAATTAATGCAACACATAAAAATCCCCTCGGCTGTGTTTGGGCTCTGGCCAGTGTTTTGCAGCAATGGGGGAAAGCACTTAGCTGTGGAATTGCAGTGTTTTATAGTCTGATAACGCCATTACTCAGAACAGAATAAAAATGAGTGAAAAGGCCTGTAATTTAGATCTAAGCTCTAAATTTGCTGGAGTCCATTTCTTGCTCTCTCCAGTTTGCTACAGGAAAAAAAAATCCTCTCAATCTTTTGTATTACTACAGCTTGTTAAAACTAAGAGTCATCTCTAAATCCTTTTAGGGGAGCGGGAGAACAGAGAGGTGAAAGAAACACACGTCATTTTCAAGGGGGCCTGTTTCAGCTTCGTACTGCATGCGAATGAGTAAAGTATCCAACATCCGAGACAATATATATCGCCTCCTCCCACAAGAAACAGAAACGTAGAAATAAAAAGCGCTCCCATTTCCAGATGTTAGGTAGATTGGAAGACCAAATAAATACATGTTCTACAAGAACCAGAGAACAGAGGAGCTGGTTGAGGGCAGTGAAGAGTTGAAATGCATAAAAGCCCTTAACCAAGCCTGTGAATGTGTCTAATATGCAATCACAAGGTCATAAGCATTAAGTCAGCGAGCAAAAATAAAGGCTGCTGTCGCCATGCCAATCATGGTCTCGGCTTCGCATCATAATCCTCTGCCGGCCGCTGCCATGGCAACCACCATTAAGTGGACACTGTAATTATATTATTAATTCAGCATGGCAGCCTCTTTGTCTCTATTTCTGAATGCAGGTGAGTTCAGAACACCTCCCTCTCCTCCACCCACGCCAGTGGACAAAGCCCTTACCAGACCCCAAGTCTCTCCCTCTCTCTCTCTCTACTCTTTTCCTCTCCCTCTCTCTTTCTCTCCCTCTCTCTTTCAATCCCTCTCTCCTTCTCCTTCTCATTCTCTCTCTCTCTCTCTTGACCCCTCCTCTCTCTATCCTTTTCTCTCTCTCTCTCTCTCTCTCTCTCTCTCTCTCTCTCTCTCTCTCTCTCTCTCTCCCCCTCTCTCTCTTTCTCTCTGTGGGCCCATCTACATGATAACAGAATATTTTTGAAAACTGTACTTTTCCTTGGCATTTTTTTAAGAACATTTGCATCCGCACAACGTTTTGAGAACTCATCCACGTCCACAAGGGATGCGGAAAAAAAAAAAAAAAACGAGTAAAAATGCTGTTGCTGGCTGGGTCATTTTAAAATCACATATCTTGCATAACCTGTACTGCAAGTTATTGCCTGCAACTAAACAAAATTAATATCAAAGCTTTGGCACTGAGACGAGATAAATCCTATAAATCGTTTATTTTTCCACATCAGCAAAACGCCGTTTGGGCAAAACAGAATTTCCCCAGTGAAGAGAACCAACCCTGCTGAAAGGTGCTAGCATTTAGCATCATTTTATATCAAACAAACCCAACAACAAAAAAGGCTTGGGCTGCTGATGTTTTTGATAGAATATGTTCTTCGTATAGAAATAAAACAAATTATCTGATAACCATTTTGTGTTTGACAATCAAAAATAGATTTTCTTTTCCGAGCCCCTGAGGATGTGGTTGAGGCTTTGGAGGCTGGAGAGCAGACTGAAGGCTGGTGGTGAATGAAACATGATTGGAAAAAGCTGGGGCCTTGTCGACTCATTTGCAGAAGTCTGCACTTTAGAACCTGTTTAAAAAAAAATACTTTTTTTTTTTTCAGGTTGCAAAAAATGACTGTTCTGTTGTGGGCACAAGGGCAAACTGCAATAGAGCTCAGTTTATGCCAAACAATAATTTCTATCATTGTCTTATGAATCTCTCTCTCTCTCTTTCTGTCTGTCTCTATCTGTCTCTCTCTCTTTCTCTCTCTCTCTCTCCATCTCTCTCTCTCTCCCTCTATTCCCCCCTCTCCATCTCTCTCTCTCACCCTCTATTCCCCCCTCTCTCCATCTCTCTCTCTCCCTCTCTCTCTCCCTCTCTCTTTCTCTCTCGATTATTCTCTCTCTCTCTATCTTGCTTGCTCTCTCTCATTCTTTTTTCCCCTTCCTCTTGTGTCTCTTTCTCATCTTCCCCCTGCCTCTGCCCAGCCGTATCAGCGGGTGGCCACAATAACTTGAGCGGCCACACAAAGGCGTCTCTGTGCCGTTAGCCGCCTCTCTCTCTCTCGGCATAAGAGGCTTTTTATCATTAGGCCCAGCGAGCGCACACACAGTGTCAGAGCGAGCACGGCATCTTAGATAGATTTCTGCTGGGAGTTTTCTCTAATCGTGCTCCAGGATCCACCACCCACTGTTTGTGATTTAGCACTGATCTGTGTGATCTGATTTTCATGATTTGTTTCTCTCTCTCTCTCTGTCTTTCTCTATCTCTCTCTCTCTCTCTCTCTCTCGCTCTCTCTCTCTCTCTCTCTATCCCCCCCCTCCCTGTCTCTATCCTTTTTTGCTTTCTACTCCCCTCTCTCTATTTGCAGAGGCCAGTCACAAGATGAGAGGAATGAGAGGGTCAGCATGTTTATTCTATGAGCTGTTTATGCATTCCCAGGTCAGTCCTGCAAGTGTACCTTCTGACACTCACCCACAGAGTACACTCACACACTGTTCACATTGCACAGGGAGAGAGAGAGAGAGAGACTGAGAGAGAGAGAGAGAGAGAGTGTGTGTGTGTGTGGTGTGTGTGTGAGAGAGAGAGCACAGACAACCTCTGATTGCATACAGAGATTCACATATGCACACACTCATCTTGCACACTTTTTTACATCCAGACAGATTCCTTCTCACACACACGCATGCACACACACGGAAACACAGACACACACACACACACACACACACACACACACATACACACACCTACATACACACGCACACACACACACGCACACACACAAACATACACACACGCACACACACACATGCACTCAGGGATAGTGGATGTGTTGGCCTGTTGTCATTTTTCAGTTTAGACATGAACACAAGAATGCACACTCTCTTTTTCACACACCCCCCCCCCCCCACCCTACACACACACACACACACTGACACACACAGAGATATACATTCACACACTCTTACACTTGAATACATTGCACACTCACGCACATATTGCGTCCCCAATTTACTCACATGCATGCATGCACGTACGCATAATTGCCCACACACCACTCAGCCATCCTGACCCAGCCATTTGTGTGTGTGTGTGTGTGTGTGTGTGTGTGTGTGTGTGTGTGTGTTCCGTGTACGAGTGTGTACTTCCTCTGACAGCGAGAGCTCATCACTCTGTGCTAAGCGGAAGTCTCACTCATCTCCCATCTCCTCATCACACACACACACACACACACACACACACACACACACGTGCACACACACACGTGCTCGTTCGCACACTGCTCACATATCACACATCAGTTAGCTCTTTTGGATGGGCAGGCGTGGGGAAGGGAGGGGGAAGTGGAAGTGGTGGGGGTGAGTGTGTGTGTGTGTGTGTGGGGTGGGGGGGGGTAACAGGCGTAGGGGAAGGGGGTGGGGGGGGCGATGACAGTAGATGGAGGAAGTACACAGGAAGTACATTAGTTATCAGTCTCTGTCTCCTCCACCTTTTCACATCCCATCAGGGTGAGAGGCGGCTGGACGCCCATACCCCCACCCTCACCCTCACCCACAACCCCCCTCCTACCACCACCACCCCCCCACCTCCACCACCATCACCACACACACACACACACACCACCCCAGACCCCTCCCTCTCCTTTTGCACCCTTAAAAGTCTCCCATGCTCCTGTTTCAGAAGTGCCTGCCGATCCGAATGACACTTGGTGCTACAACACACGTGTGGAGACGGCTCGATGAAATATTTACATAAAAGATGGCAGGAGCAGAAAAAAAGAAAGGCAGGAGAGAGAGAGAAAGAGAGAGAGAGAAAGAGAGAGAGAGAAAGAGAGAGAGAGAGAGCAAAAAAAACGTGTGGAGAAAGAGGAGGGAGGATATATATTGTTCTCTCTGGCAGGTTGTAGAGGATTTATTGGCAAGGGAAGGAGGAGTTTATGAATGTTTACAGGATTTAGCCTCTTGTGTGAGGGCTGTTTCCCTGCTTAGAGTATTCACTGTTTTCACATTGTGTCAGCAAGTGTGTGTCTACATGTGTGTGTGCGTGTGTGTATGTGTGTGTGTGTGTGTGTGTGTGTGTGTGTGTGAGAGAGAGAGAGAGAGAAAGAGAGAGAGAGACTATGTGGGTGTGTGTGTGTTTGTGAGTGTGTGTGTGTGTGTGTGTGTGTGTGTGTGTGTGTGTGTGTGGGTCTGAGGTGCTGAGAGAGACAGACAGAAATGACAACGGTAAATGCACGCATGTGTGGGAGCAAGCGTAAAATCCATTTCCTCTCTCCTACCCACAAGCCCGGGCTCTTAATATTTTCAAATCCACCTGTCAATCATTTTTGGAATGTCTGAAATTATATAACAGATGCATGCGAAATACTTGCATGCCAAACATCACTGACGGTGAAACAGAATGCTTTAAGCTGCTTAACACTGCCCTCCATGCTTGCTTAATTCTTCACCTCCCCCGCCTTCCTCCCTCTCCCCCTTTCCCTCCGAAAGTATATGAATGAGCTACTGTATATGTGGAGGAACTTTATTGGAAAAGCACAGGTCCTGAATGTCCCACTGGGCTTTCTGTAGACACAGGGTGAGTAGGGTTAAAACAGAAGCACTTGGAATGGGGGGGGGGGGTGTGTGTGAGGGGTGAGAGCCTGCGTGCTTTACTACGACTGGTAGCCTGTGCGCTCACGCTAATTATTTTTTTTAGTCAGCCGTGTGTGCCGAGCTGGCCTACTAGTTGTGCAAATGCTTATTTAAGCTGCGTAGCCTGACAAGCATATGGTTTTCATCATCATAAAGAAATGTTTGAGGGCCTTATGTTTTCATGGGCGCTGAGGCTCTGACGAGTCTGTCAAACCCGGAGTCGAGTCGGAGTCAGAGTCCTCCGGAGCTTTCCTCTTCAGCAGCCTCTTCCTGCATGAATACTTGAATACTACATCAACATTCATTCATTGTTAAGCTTCATAAAATGCTAATAATAACTACCAGTGTTTAGATCTCTCCTTCTCTCTCTCCCCCTCTCTCCCTCCTTCTCTCTCTCTCTCTCTACTTCCCCCTCCCTCACTCTCCCTCTGTGTGTGTGTGTGTGTGTGTGTGTGTGTGTGTGTGTGTGTGTGTGTGTGTGTGTGTGTGTGTGTGTCTGTGTGCATATCTCTATTGGATAACCAGAGGCGGATATCCTGGCGTTTCAGAAATTAAAACTCCTGCCACACGTTTTTGTTTCAGCCCATTCACTGAACCAGCTGATCCTCATTAGTACACCTCTTCAGCCAGGTACCTGAGCTAATTAGTGAAATCACCTGTGTTAAGAGCGCAGGCAGAGGGAATACATGGCAAGGACTTTTACTTTTACTCAAGCCGGTTTGCCCACAGAGGTGAATATACTGTAGGCTTTGGGGTTTTCATTTTTAGACATGGCTCGTCTCAGTTGTGTGAGCTTGAGGCTTTTGCCTTTTGAAATGCTGTGGTAGGATATTCTGAGTCATTTACACTGTACATCATATCAGCCTTTCATGGGTCATAAAAAACATGTCAGATGAAGTTATAATAATCTATGAGACGTAATAGTTTTTATTGCCGCGCACACTCACTCAACCACACGCAGCCCAACACATATGTGTCATCAAAGATCTGAGTACAGACATGTGCACAAACACACACTCACACTCACACACACACACATACACACCCTCGTACACATGAACACTCTTCAAACATGGATGTGCCATATGCTCCAGACATACACACATGGACATCCATCCACAGACCAAACAGTAATATGCATACAGACACATCATACTCGTGTGCATGCACGCCTGCACACACATACACACACACACACACACACACACACACACACACACACACACACACACACACACACACAGATAGGCAGACACAGATAGACCGACATACACACACACGCACACACACACACACAAACACACAAAAAAACTCACACACATCAGGCACATAGAGTCAAACAAATACAGTTCAAAGATATGTCTTCTTAATACACAGAAGGACACACACAAATGTAGATTGTTCCAACACATACATACATACCCACACACATACACAGACACACACATCGCAATTACAAACACACAGACAATTGCCTTTGCTGCACACAGTTTACGTTCGCTGTTTCCCGCCATGCCCAAAAATGACCAACAGC
>CM059280.1:11343394-11355894 GCA_030347295.1 Setipinna tenuifilis | reverse complement strand
CCACAGACTGCTTTCAGCTGTGTGTGCATTTGGGTATGTATGCACGAGTGTGAGTGTGCCAAAGTTCCTATGCACATAATTGTGTGTGTGTGTGTGTGTGTCAGGGTGTGTGTATGTGTGTGTCTGTGTGCCCCCACCTCCCCTCTCTCCCTCTCTCTCTCTTTCTCTCTTTCCCTGTGTGTGTGTGTGTGTGTGTGTGTGTGTGTGTGTGTGTGTGTGTGAGAGAGAGAGAGTAAGTGTGTGTGTCTGTGTGGTGTGTGTGTGCGTATGTGTGCGTGTGTTTATGCATGTGCGTGCTGACATCATTGTGATCTAGGCAGTATAAGAATGCACATACATCCAGCCTTAAATATGTTGTTTGCTTACGCAGACAGCTGGTGTTGGAAGAAGCTCTTCATGTTTTTTAAGATGTCCTCTTACTGGTGCTGTAGTCAGGGCAGGGTGACAAAAGCAGGGTGGGGGGGGGGGTATTTTGCCCAAGGGGCTACGAAGGAGGGCTTTAGTTCCAAACACACCGCCGCTTCATTGGCGGAGACAACAACCAGCTACAGAAGTGGATGAAACTCGACACTGACATGTGCAAAAACCAAAGGAGAGAGGGGACACACACAGACACACACACACACACACACACAAATACAAGGCCCAATTTTCTTTATTTCCCAGAAGGCCATGCATCTGGCTTAGGAATAATACGACTCCCTGGAGACACGGATATCAGTCAGATCGCCTGAAAGGCAGCAGCAAAAGGCATTCTCTGATTATTCTGACAAATAGCGAAGCGAAAAAAAAAAGCGAGCTGGAAAAAGATCTAATATGCACCACCTGCATGCTTCTCCGGAGCAGTTATTGGCACACAGGCATCCCTTTCGATTACATTTATTGATAACTTATCCGCTTCTCGCCACACGCAAAGTATCGGAGAAAATCATCAGTTCATAACACATTTTCACTTCAAGTTTTTTTTTCCTCTCTCTTTTACTCCCTTGCTCTCTCTCTCTCCTCCCTCCCTCCCTACCTCGCTCCCTCCCTACCTTCCTCCCTCCCTCACTCCCTCCCTCTCATTCTGCAGTGAAATGAAAGGAAGCATTAAACACCCACACGGCTTTCCCTGTACGCTGGGCTTCAGAGCCTGTTCGTGCCAGTGCACGATTGGTAGGTAGCAAGGTGCCCCCCACCCTCCTCCCCTCCTGCCCTCCCCCCTGCACATACCCTCACTCTCTCACCGCTCGACACCCCCCCCACACACACACACCACACACACACACACACCACATCCCGCTCACTTCTGACACTCGGATTATCATAAAAGAAGGCTACTGTCAGTGCGGCAGTGATTTACTGACAGCTTGAGCCAATCAATCTCAAAGTTCCGATTAAAAGTACAAGAGAGGAGCTCCATCCCACCACCACCCCCCCCACCACTACCCCCTTTCTCTCTCTCCCTCCCTCTCACCCACCCACACCCACCCCCACCACCCCTCCCCCCACCCCTTTTTTATTTTAATCTAAGCGAAAATAAAGGGAGGCCTTTAAATTTCATAGCTTCCAGAAAACTCTGGCAAGTATTCATTGTGCTCTACTTTTCCCTTTCAACCTCTCGGCAGGAGGCTGCGCTCATGACATCTTTATATACGATGTTCTCGTTTCAAAATGCCATCGAAGCTTCAGATGAGCACGGCACTGTGATCTCGGAATACAGAAAAAAAAAACACTGGCATCAGATTTTTCTTATTGACACATGCTCTGCAGTGGAGCTCGCCTGAAGGAGCCAAAGGGTGCAGCGTACAGCATCGCACATTCAAAGCACTGCATTCCCGCCCCCCCACCCCCCCCCATCACCCACCCCCCTTTCTTCCAATTCCTCCCACTGCTTGCCAAGGCCTAATTAGAATGGGCTGCTTCTTTTTTATTCATTAAATAATGCTCAATGAGTATCGGGTGACTTTTTTTTTTCTTTTTTTTTTTCCTTTTTCTTTTCTTTTTTTTTTGCTTCACTACCACCAACACCCCCACCCCAACCCAGCCCACCCCTCCCCTCCACACACACACACACACATACGCACACACACCCCTTCTTTTTATTCTACCTATTTTATAGAGAAGTGCAACAGTGTCACTGGGACAGGCAGCACACTTAATCACCCAGACAAACACACCATTATCTGCGGGATTCATCGAGCTGCAGCCTGCATTAAATATGGTAAACCACTCTCATTACCCCGAAACAGATGCGACACAAACACACAGGAGGGTTCACAGGTCAGCGAGTATGTAGTGGGTGCCAGATTAGCGGCCTGAGCCATTTTAAGGAACTTTCAGGAGACTAACTCAAAATGGCCCCTCTTTGAATTTATTAGAAATTAACCCCATTCCCCAAACACAGCCCCCCTAAAACCCCCCACCCCCCCTCTCTCTCTCTCTCTCACTCTGTGTTCACAGATCAACCCAGGCTGCCTGGCGGACTGACAAGCATACCGTTGTGCGTTTGGTTTGGGGGGGGGGCTAACGCTGTGTGGATGTTATTTGAATGTTTTTCTGCGAAAGGAGATCACAAAGTCATTAACCATTTTCTGTCTTTCTCAGCAGTTAGTGGCCGCGTCGCCGGGGCCTGCCAGGGCCCCCCCACCCCATCACCCCCACCCTGCCCCCCCCAACCCCCCCATGCCGTAATGTATTGTGCTGCAAACAAGAAGGATGGCCGGATCTCTGCCTCCGGGTGCCGGGGGAGCCTGCGGTGATGCCGGCGCGCAGGTATATGGATGGCCTGGGGAGGTCTCCATCATTCATAAAACATGCCGTCGCGCCGGGGCCGAATTGATCTTGCAAAAGAAGCAGGGTGGCACGGCGACCACTTCATTAGTCTTCGCTGCGCCAACAAATCACGGGCGCCACCGCCACCGCTGCTGCTGCTGCTGCTGCTGCTGCTGGCCTCCGAGGGACCCTCTGCTGCCACCACCACCACCACCACCACTACCGCCACCTCCCCTGCTCACCGCTGCCTGCCACCACCACAAACGACCACTGCCATCGCCACACAGCAAGCCCACCACACTCACCTTAGCTCCCCACCCACCCACCCACCCACCAACCCCCCTCTCACGGCCCAGGGGAAAGGGGAGGGGAAAGGGAGGGGAAGGGGAGGGCAAGGAATGGGAGGAGAGGGGGCAAAAGGGAAACACCCCGCCCCACTACCACTACTACCACCACCACCACCTCCCCTCCCCTCCAGGTCCACCGGTGGTCTCCAAACAAGCACACTGACATTAGTGAAACTGTGTTATGGGGACACTGAGCAGGAGATTGTGTGTGTGTATGTGTGTGTGTGTGTGTGTGTGGGGGGGGGGGTGTGTGTGTATGTGTGTGTTTGTATGCATGCACATGTGTGTGAGTGTGTGTGTGTGTAGTGTGTGTGTTTAGAGGGAGAGAGATAGGTGAGGGGGTGACTTCAGGTGGTCTGGGTGTGACTGAGGGAGAGTAATGTTGGCACGGCAACAGCAGAGAAGGAGGAAACAGAGAGAAAGGGGGGGAAAAAAAGCTCCTGAAATGCACACAAATCTCAACCATGGTAATTGATAGCCAGTGGTCATTCGGAGCATCTGGGACCGAAATCAAGTGCTTTCACCATAAAACAATGTCAAATATTGATGATATTTCTGTTCCCGGCCTGCTGAATGAATTGCCCCATTCACTGACTATTTTTGATGAATGTTTTTTATTGCCGTTTTTGTTGTTGTTGTTGTTTCTTGTTGCCTTGGCTTCAGAAGTCTGAGGCCTCTGCCTCTGCCTCTGCCTCTGCCTCTGCCTCGCTTCTGCAAGTGTATCCAGGTAACCAAGCAGCCCCACACAGACCTGCAGCCCTTATGAGTCAGGCTTACAAATCATCTCTGTTTACTGACACACACACACACACACACACACTTGCTTAGGGATAATCACATTTTGCAGCAAGATTAGAATTTTGTTTTTTTGGCAAGTCTTGCTTTGTATCTTACATGTGTAAAAGTTTTAGAAATTGCAGTTTCATATGGATGTTTGGAAGCCTTCCTAACAATTTAATACACAACTACAAGAATAATAAAAATTAAAACTAAAAGCCTATCTGATGGGTCTCTCACTAATTAAAGATAATGAGTATGGGTCATGAGAAATAATTAATAATTCTGATTAAATAATTCAGAGACTGCTGTATTTGATATCTTGCTACTCTTGCACAAAATGGTGGTTTGTTGATTTTGATTTTATTTTGATTTGATTTTTTTACATTGGTTAAAAAAAATACAATGGCAAAAACCCATCATGAGTTCCAGTATTACAATAGTGTCTCAGTTGGATTGTCACATTTCCATCATTTCATGCCATGCATATTTGAATACTATTTTACAATGACAGAATGAATATTGTACATTAATATTTTTTAGATAGAAATTTATTTATAAAAATCCGAGAGGATATGAATCATGAATAAGTGCTCTTTTGACAAAATGAACAAACTAAAGCATTCCCCAGCTTCCCACAGACATTGTATGTCATGGTTCCCAACTTGAGCATCTTTAGGCACAGTGATGCGTATGTGACCTTATCCAGCAGGGCAACCTGACCTTATCCAGTATTACAGACAGCATAAAGAGCACTTACCCAAGGAGAATTACATTCAACCAGTGGAAAATGCTTATGGATATTGTTTACAGTGCTGAGAGTGACAATGAAGAGCTATGATATTGCATCTGACGACTAAGGCCATAAATGTGACATAGAAAGAAATCATTGGATTCTAAATGTCAGAGTTTTCCCATTCCATGACTTATACATTTGAAAAGAAAATTGAATGTCTCTCTCTTTCTCTCTCGCTGTCTCTCTCGCTATCTCTCTGTCGCTCTCTCTTTCTTTCTTTCTCTCTCTCTCTCTCTCTCCATCTCTTTCCCTCTGCCCCCATCTTTGTCTGTCTATGTCTTCGTGTCTCTCCAAAACAAACTGTTCTCTCATTGTGTTGTCTCTTTAAAGTTGCATGGCGGCTGCCCCCCTCTCAGCCCCAACCCCATCCCCATCCCCCAACCCCCCATCCCCATCCCCATCCCCAGCCCAAGCCCCAGGCCCAGACCCCTCCCTACCTCCCTACCTCTCTCCCTCCCTCCCTCCCTCCACTCTTCCACACTCTATTCCCTCAACTGTCATCCGCAGAGGTCTAAAAGCCTGTCTCGCGAGCTGTTCTACATCAGAAATGGTTTGTGTGTTTGTCAGTTTGAGCCCACCAAAAAAAAAAAAAAAAGAAAAAGAAATGGAGAGTTAAACTGATGCAGTGTGAGCATGTGTGTGTGTGTGTGTGTGTATATGTGTTGTGTGAGTATTTGTCTGTGTGTGTGTGTGTTGTGTGCAGAGACTGGGCAGACACGTGAGGTAGGACTGTAGGAGAGGGAGATGGAGAGATGGGTTTGAAATGGGGGGGGGGTGGGGTGGGTTGGTGGGGGGGCAGGTGTAAGTGTCAGAAAGGTGTGGATTGGCCAGGGGTAACCAAGTCAACTGTGGGCACACAAACATAAACATGTCCACCCCCCTCTGTCACCCAACCCCCCCAACCAACCCCCCCACACAGACACACACACGAACAGACACACACTCACACATCAGCCCCATCTTCCCCTCCCCTCCCCTCCCCATCCCTCCCTCATCTCCTCTCACACTCCCGTCCAACTTTTACGATGCGACAAACGCATCTGAAGATGGCCATCAATAATTCAGGCCACTCAGACGGGAATTTGGGAGGAGGGAAGGAAGGAGGGAGGGATGGAGGGAGGGAAGGAGGAATGGAGGGAAGGAGGGAAGCAGGGAGGAGGAGGTAGCGCTTAGGGACTGGGCAAAAGGAGGAGGAGGAGGAGTGGGGGGACTGGGATGGGGACCGTGCTGGTGCTGGTGCTGGTGGTGGGGGCAGGTGGGGGATGTAGTCCCTGCTGGTTTGTCGTGTTTGAAGAGTGGGCTCGCGGTGAGCAATAGACAGCGGCGGAGAGACAGCGGTACTCGGGCGAGTCCGAGGGGAATCCGGACGCTCTCCATTACGAAAGCGGCGGCGATTTGCACCGAATTATGTCAAGCCACAGAGATCCGGACCTTTGGGGACGGCAAAATGTCTGATCCCGGAGCAAAGTGATACCAGACAAGCGTTTTTTTTTTCTTTTCTGTTTTATTCTGTTCTGTTCGTTCTGTTCTTTTCTGTTCTGTTCTGTTCTTTTCTGTTCTGTTCTTTTCTTTTCATTCCTCCTTTTTTCTTGTTCTTTTATTCCGCTCTATCTCTGGTTGCCCTGTGGTGTAGCTAAGCGGGCCGATGCAGAACCACTCAAGTCCTGACTTGAATGGAGGGACATGCAAATGAGAGAAAGGGAGGAAAAGGAAGGATGAGAAAGGAGTGTGGAGGAGCAGAGGAGAGGAGAGGAGAGGAGGAGAGGAGAGAAGAGAAGAGGAGAGAAGAGGAGAGGAGCTCTCAGAGGAAGTACAGTAATTAGCCCAGTGATGGCAGCTGGGACAGTTTCACGTGTGCCCTCTGCTCACTGTTGCCTGGCAAATAAATACAGATTTAGCTGCTTGTCTTTGAGTTCAAGGCACACGAATCATTCCAGATGCTTCCAAAAAAAAAAAAAAGAAATGCTCCCCGAAAAAACCCTGTATTGTATTGCTGACATTGCCACAATTTGATGGAACCCAGTAAATGACACTCACATAACAGAACTGGCTCTCAGATGGATGTCAGACCTGGAGTATTCAGAAATCCTATTTCCCTCGGATGCAATTGGCTGGTAAATATCATCCATCCTGAGGAAGCCTGCATAGGGAATAGGCTGATATGTGTACAGTGATGCACTGAAAGACATGTTGCTAGGACACAGGCACAGAGAGCAGGAGGAGTTAGCAGTCTATTTGCGTGGCCCTGTGTTTCCCCTCTCTCTCTCCCTCCGTCTCTCCCCCTCTTTCTCTCTCCCGCTCCCTCTCTCTCTCTCACTCTCCCTCTCTCTCTCTTTTTTTTCTGTGTGTGTGATAAAATGCTGTGACAGCAGAAATGTTTGTGTGACAAGCACTCGGGGGCTGAGTCCATTAGCAGGCTCTTTTGAGTCTCCTTGGCGGGTTATCAGGCTGCTGAGAAGCAGTCAAAATCATGCAGACGAACGCCTCCACCCCCCCACCCCCCCCATCACACCACATACACACACACACACACACATACACACACACACACACACATACACACACACACACATACACACGCACACACACACAAAGTACCCCCCTCCTCACAGACACACACACATGCACACACATAAAACCAGCCATTCGTACAGGCTGGTTGAAGGGGGAGAATGAGGACACAAAGGAAGAGAGAGTGTGTGTGGATGTGTGTGTGAGAGAGAGAGAGAGAAGAGAGGAGAGAGAGAGAGAGAGAAGAGGAGAGAACAAGAGAGGTAGAGCAGTTATGTTTTCACTGTTGTTTTAGCAAATGCAATGTGACAAAGTGAGTAAGGGGTTCACTTGCTAGTGTGTTGCTCTTGTGTGCAGTGGTGTGTGTGTGTGTGTGTGAGTTAGTCTGTGTATGTGTGTGTGTGGGTATGTGTGTGGTGTGTGCACGCATGGTGTGTGTCTAACCAGAATGGGGGGGCCGCACCTAGCAGCTTGCAGTCGTCAGAGAAACAGACGCGCGTCCATAATTAATGTCCAGGCCTCAGTGCGTGAGCGACCTCCCAAGACAGCACGCCTGAGCCCTGGCACGGCCTGCCAATCACACCCATGACTCACAACATCCTCCATTTAGCACGGCCCAGTAAGGTGTGTGTGTGTGCCTGTGTGTGTGTGTGTGTGTGGGTGTGGGTGTGTATGTGTGTGTGTGGGTGGGTGTGGGTGTGTGTGTATGTCTGTGTGGGTGTGTGTGTCTGTGTGTGTGTGTGTGCGTGTGTGTGCGTGTGTGTGTGTGTGTGTGTGTGTGTGTGTGTGTGGGTGTGTGTGTGTAGGTGTGTGTGTGTGTGTGTGTGTGTGTGTGTGTGTGTGTGGTGGGGGGCTGTGTGGGTGGTTGGGCTGGGGTGGGGAGGAAGGGCGTGAGGGACACAGAGACAAGAGATGGGTAGAGTCAGCTAGTCATTCCCTCACACACACATTACTTTGAACCTTAAACAGACAGAAGTCTCCGGAAGCAAGGCTGCACCTGTTTGTCGACCTCTTGGTCACCGTGGAAGACTTGACACAGACATACAGACAGAGAGATAGCAAGAGAGAAAGAGACAGACAGAGAGAGAGAGAGAGACAGAGAGAGAGAGAGAAAGAGAGAGAGAGAGAGACAGACAGAGAGAGAGATCTCTTGAAGGCCACAGTCTCCTTCGAGACCTGTCAACAGCATGCTGTATTCAAATAAAATTCAGACTATTTCAATCTCATTTGTCAAATCTCAGTTTTCATGACAACTTCCATGCAAATATTTTTCGAAAATTAAAAACGTCTCAAATTTATCTCATTATCCTACCTTCAGCGATAAACAAGTACAAGTAGCGTGTGACTGCTTCTGACTGTGACTGTAGCTGTGCTGTGCTGAGCTTGGAGAGAGACTGTGAGTGTAGCTGTGTAGATGTCAGTGCCTTCACAGTGGCTGAGTAATGATTAAACTGATTAAGTACACGACAGCGCTGATGTAAGCCCCAGTGCTGGTGTCACTTTTGGAGAGCCAGACGCCAATGGAGGGGAGAAGCAGCCTGTGACGTGACTGAGGCCGCCACGTGACGTGACAGAACTGAGCAGGAAGGAATACACATGCAGACACACATACACACACGCGCGCACACACACACACACAAATAACACACACCCACACAAACACATACATGCACACACACGTACACACAAACATACACACACACACACTCACACATACATATAACACACACACACACGCACACACACACACACACACACACACATACACACACACACACACACACACATACACATACACACATACTGACATTCACACACACACACATATGCACACACACACAAACAGTCCTTGTGAGGCTCTCTCCCCAAACGCGCCCAAGCCATCTTTAACTAATAAAAAGTCCAAGCAGCTGTTGATTGAAGGCAGTCGTGCTTTGGTGAAGCTGCGCAGGCTAATCTGATAGTTCCTGTCTCTTCTGGAGGTTGATCAAGTGGCAGTGCAGGCAGCACATGCTGTGGAGATGCAGTTAAGGGTGGGCTGGGCTGGGCTGGGACCGCAAGCACCAGAGGACTTGTGTCCTTACCATCACCCGCTTGACGGGATGAGATGAGGCGGAAATGGGACCAAAGTCAAAGACTTCTGAGAAGTAGTTTATAAAATGTCTTTATTTTTCTTTTACTTCAGTGTACAAGACAAGTAAAAAATGTCACAAGACATGGTTTATCTCTCAATCTCACCATGTCATTGTGAACTACATTGGAGATGAGGCTATACGGTGAATATGCGTTTTTTATGTCTAAATAACACACTGTGATCAAATAATACACTGATTCAGAGACACGGGTGGCTATCTATCATCTTCATAACACCGCAATCAGAAACATACTTTCTAAATTAATTCCACACTTTTCTAATTAAATGCATGACACAAGTGTCCTCAAAAGAAGCGAGGCAGTGAGGGTTTTTTTTTTTTTTTCTTTTTGCAAGGGCCTGGATTGGACAGCATAAATATGTACACGTGAAACATTCGCTGTACTGGTGATTATGGGAGCTTTTCACCTCCTCACTCTTCACAGGACCTCATCGCGACAGCCAAAAAAAAGGAGAGGGGAGGGCTGTGATAACATAGGACTGCATGGGTGTGAGTGCTTACAATATAAATGACTGAATGATCGAGACAGAGAGAGAGAGGGAGAGAGGAAAGAGAGAGGGAGAGAGAGAGGAAATGGTAAAGGGAAATAAAAAAATAAAAGGACAAGCATTTATTTTCCTCCTTTGTCCTTATCAGTCGGCCCACTCTCTCCCTCTCCCTCTATCTCACCCTCTCTCTCTTTCTCTCTCTCTCACTCGTTCTCTCTCTCTCTCTCTCTCTCTCTCTGTCCCTTGCTCCCCCCTCTCTCTGCTTCACTGGACTAATTGAGTACCTAAACAAACTAATTAATCACTTGCGTCCGTGGAAGACGGACAGGTCTGGAGAGGTGATGTTCATCAAACTCCCCCCAATTTGTTTTTTTAATCCCTGCAGCAATTTATTTGCTGAATATGCACAATTCTTCCCCTGAAATCTCTTTGCCATGGCCAAGGTTAAGCGTACACATTCTCATTCACTATTTATGATTTTGCATAGCAGATAAGTTTTTTTCTCCTCTCTCCCTCTCTCTCTGTTTCTCTCTCTCTCTCTGTGTCTCTCCTGCTCTCTTTCTCTCTCCTCTCGAAGTCAGAGAATCCCGGAGCATTAATCAAAAATAATGAATAAAATGATCCGTCTGACAATGCTCATAGCCTCGCAGGTTTCAGGAGAATAGCCCACCAACTTTATTAATCAACACCACCTGATTAATTGTTACAAAGTGTCATCCATAAATTTCCCTTTCATTTTAATAGTACTTTGCCCAACACTAACAATATCCCCTGTGACTTCAGATTTATCGAGGCCTTGGTCATCAGAGTGAGAAAGAGAGAGAAATAGATAGAGAGAGAGAGAGAGAGAAAGAGAGAGCAAGGGGAAAAGAGAGAAAGAGAAAAGGCGGGGGGGGGGTGGTGTAGTGACACAATTGGGGACGGCACATATATATTCCCCCTCCCCTTTTGGAGGAGGGTTTTAGGAGAGGCCCAAGCATCACTCCAATTGTCCAATTTAAGGGAGTGCGGCAGAGAGGCTTACCTTAAGTTGCCCATGAGGGCCCCTTTGAACAGCTGTAATGGCTGCCAGGGTATTCAGTGCCATTTCCTCCCCTCCGCCACAACCCCACGCCCCCCCTCAACCCCCTCCCCCCTCTATGGCTGCCCCCAGCCCCCCCACCTTTCCTTTTGGTCCTCTTCGCTCTCCGTAGGATAAGGTGAGGCACCGGAGTAAACCATTAAGTGTGACAGTTTCACTTTTCTCCCTCTAATTACTTGTTCCTGCCTATGTGGCATTTCTTAGAAAAATTTGTTGAATAATGACCGGCATTAAAATGGAGGCTCTTAAGAATTTATATGCGCTGCTTAATTTATCATGTACTTTCTTTATCTCTCGGCTGGATTTATATCCAAAGTGTCGCAGCAAGCCCCCCCACACCCACCAACCCACACCCCCCCACCACACCCCCCTTTGCCTTTTGACAGCACCGTCATTTTCTTAAGGGCACCGCATGTATATGGGTGACAAATTCCCGCAGACACACAGCGCTCCATCAAAAGAGGAGGCCTGTGTGTACCGCGGCTGGGGAATGGCTGGTACTGTTTGTTTGCCTACTGGTAACTCAGTCCACTCACACAAAGCCAATTGGCTATAGTTCTTTGTCTTGTGATAAGGGCTGTTCCAGTTACTCAGAAAAAGTGAAAGGCTCACTTTTTTCCCCCCTTCTTGCAAAGCATCAATATCGTGTAGGAGTGTTTATGGGCAATTTTTGTGACAAGGTGTCAACACAAACTAGATTTTAATGATAGACAAAGAGACTTGGTGTCCTTTCTTTTTTTTTTTTTATTCGGTGCAGTCTAGTATGTTATTGGGGGCAATTAAATTCCTTAGTCGCCCCAAATTGGCCCCACACACCCCCGAATCTGCATATTCAATATCTCTGGAGGGGCAGAAGGACTGAGGTTGGCTTTCCAGACGCTCTGTCTGAGTTTTGATTAATGTCAATAAGAACGCAGCCAGTCCCAGGTGAGCTTGTGGCCCGTGCAGCCAAGTCTGCCGGCGTAATGGCTCCGGAATACATGCTGAGATACAAATTTAAGTACACCATGACAATAAGTGTGTGCTACTATTCGTGTGGTTCACACACTTGTGTGTGTGTGTATGTGTGTGTGTGTGTGTGTGTTGTTCAGGACTGGTGAGGTGGATCTGTGGGATACACACGGATACACATGCGTCTGTGTGAGGATTTGTGCGTGTGCATGTGTATGTGTGTGTGTAGTGTCTGTGTGTGTGTGCGCGTGTGTGTGTGAGGTGTATTCATACCTGAGTGTGTATATCTGCATGTGTCCGTTTTTTTGTACACGGAAGTGTTTTTGTATCTGTGTGTATCTGTTTGTGTGTCCATTTTTGTGTACCCAGGAGCACACGTGTGTGTATCCGTGTGTGTGTGTCTGTGTGTTTATGCGTGCACTGTGTGTATGTGTGCATGTCCAAGTCTTGAGCGTTGTGCCCTCTCCCTCTCTATGCCTTATTAAAATATGCACACTTTTTAGACTCGCATTAGAATGATTTATGTAACATATCAGCACGAGCGTTCTAAGAGCCACCTACAGACGCTCCTTTATTGCTGTTGTTTTTTTATATTTTGCTCTTGGTAATTTACTGCACGCTCTCCCGAGCATCGTGTTTTTT
>CM059280.1:11293394-11338394 GCA_030347295.1 Setipinna tenuifilis | reverse complement strand
TGAGCCTGTGGGTGAATATCAGTGTGTGTGTGTGTGTGTGTGTGTGCGTGTGTGTGCGTTGTGTGAGTGTGTCTGGGTTGAAGATGTGTGTTTGTTTACACTGATTATTATTTTTGTCCAGAACACCCATTACATGGAAAGTCATAACAGCTCCTAATGGTACATGTCACTCTTTTGGTCTTGCTGGTCTAGCCCTGTTTAAATAATTCAGGCCCACAACACAACGAGCCTTTTCTCGCCCTACCACCCCCATCATCCTCCTCTTGCCACATGGGGACCTTCACGGGCGTCCTCCACCTTCTTGCCCCTCCGCTCTTTGATCACGTCCGATATTTTTCTGAGACGAGGCGAGGCTGTGTTTATTTTCAAACACCTCGCTTTACTCTCTCTCTCTCTCACTCTCTCTTGCTTGGGCCTTTTTTTTTTGCTGTGCGCAAAACTCGGCCCACTCTCATGTCTCAGGACGAGACTCTCGGCTTCACGGCTGTTTATTTAGACTCTGGAGACACGCTATCCTTCATCTTTAAGGGTGGAGGCCCACCATGCTGAACTGAGGGGGGTGAGGGGTGAGGGGGGGGGGGTGGTGTCTAGGGGTCTCTCTGAGTCACAGGGTACTGTTGTTGTTACGGCACACAAGAGTGAAATTGATCCGGCCATTCGTTAAACCTAATCTAGTGAAATTATGTGAGTTAGTGTCATTCCACCTCTTCATGTGTGCAGGGCTGTTTATTTGATCGTATGCTTCAGTGGAAACACAGATATCTGTCAAAAAATAATAATATATGAAGTCCTCCCCTCTCTGTAATTATAGGAGGCACTGGACTCTGCATTAATGTGTCCTCTCCAAATGCATTCGTCAAAATGAGTCCCCCCTTCGTTTTTTTTTCTCCTCGCTTGCCTTCCCTCTCTCTCTTTTTTTTCTCCCTTTCTCCCCAATCATTCTCTCTCTCTCTCTCTCTCTCTCTCTCTCTTCCCTCTCTTTCTCCGGTGGTACTTTTAAGTTCAGAGACTGAGAGCATGTCTTCATTAGTTGCATTAACATTCACAGGCTGTAGTAAATTCTGACAGTGAAAAGGTCCCCGTAACCTTTAGTTGTGCAGAAATTTACTTCCCAAGAAAATTACAGCTGGCACTGTCTTAATTAATGCTCGCTTTCTTTTCTGAAAACCCAGGGCTTGTCAGGAGAAGAAGAAGAGGAAGAGGGAGAGGGAGTCGGGGAAAGAAAAAAAAAACGGAAGAAAAAAAAAGGAAGGGGGAAAGGACGAGAGAGAGACAGAAAAATGGAGGAATGAGAGAAAAAGATGACAAACCGTGGTCTGAAAATGGCCGGATGTGAAGAGAGAGGAGCCTTGAGATTGCAAAGGGTAATAATAACAGTAGCCAGATTTCATAATAACACACAGCCCGATTTCACAATATTATCCTTAGGGCTGTAGGGTGGTGGGGTTAGGGGGGTTAAGCATGGTTAAAAAAAGATTCCCATCTATCGCTTCTTTACTTCTATCCTTTATTCTCTCTCTCTCTCTCTCTCTCTTCCCCCATCTCTTTTTTTGTTTTTCCCTACAGTGATATAAAAAAAACTGGAGCTTTGCGAGAGAACTAATACATATTTTATCCGGCGTTATCTGTGGCAAACACATTGTGTCCTATAACCCAGAGCCTTCTTCAGATGGAGTGAGGGCACCATCTCGCCCCCTGATTAGGTCACAGGCAAATTGGACTGGTACAAACAGGGCGGGAGGACGAGCGTGGCCGGCGAAGAGACAGCGTGGTGTGGCGTGGCAAGGGGAGTCTGGATAGTCGGCGGAGCTGGACTTGATAAAGCCGTGGTTCTGCTCCCTGCTCGGTTGGAGAGGCGGAATGTGGAATGCTCCCGATGTGTCAGGCTGTTGCCTGTACTCTGCTATTCTCCCCCTGTCGCCAGATGAAGCCCTCTGGGTTTGATCATTAAACGTCACCGGAGGGAGAGTCTCTCTCTCTGTCTCTCTGTTGCTCTCTCTCTGTCTCTCTCTCGCTCTGTCTCTGTCTCTCTCTCTGTCTCTCTCTCTTTCTCTCCGTCTCTCTCTGTCTCTCTCTGTGTCTGTCTGTCTCTCTCTCTCTGTCTCTCTTTCTCTCTCTGTCTCTTACACACACCCACACACATACACACACACACACACACACACACAGACGCACACTCATGCACACACACACACAGACGCACACTCACGCACACACGCACACACACACCCACACACACACACACACACACACACACACACACACAGAAACAGAGAAAGAAAGAGACACAGAGACTTTTACACACACTGCACACTCTTTTTTCTAGATGGGAGGGGGTATTTTTCTCAGACACTAATTAGGGGTTGTGACTCAGATGTGCATTGATAGACAAATGTCAGAAGACTCTCGTGTCGGCTATTAATTGCTGAAATGAAAGGCAGGAGGGAGCGTGTGGAATGGCACAGAGTTCTCCTCCGAGACCCATCTCCTGCCTCCATCCAAATGGCAGATTAGCCAAGGAAGAGAAGAGAGGAAAACAACACCACACTCTGTACTGGCTGTTTTACACCACTAACCAGGTGAATGCAGGTTCCTTAGAAACAATAAGGCTATAAGGCAAGACAAAGACAATGCAGGGTTTTGTTCGTTTTAGATAATCTATTTTCTAATTAGTTGCATAAAGTAGCCATGCTTAATTATTGGGCAGAGGTTGAAGGAGGCTTTCAAAAATGCACAGGCAACTTGCCATGAGTGTTTATTTAGTCGCATTTCCAAGTAAGCAGGCTCTTGCATAACAGTGTAGTTATCACTTCATTTTAACGGTCAGTCGCCATGAATAAACCTACCCTGAAGATTTATTTTATTTTACTTTATTATTTTTTTTTTTAAAAAGCAAGGGGTTGGTGACACCTTCATTAAAATGAACTCTAACGATTGCATTACAAATTTTCTCCAACTCTAATTACCAGGCCAATATGCCGTTCTGGAGATCTCGAAAAAATTGAACAGACTCCAGATGTCAGCCACAATTTTTTTTTTCTTTTTAAATAACCACACAACTTCTGTGATCTGATCACTTCCCTCTAATTTGCCAAGCACATCCTCCCCTTCTGAAGAGAAGAGAAGAGAAAGAAGAGAAGAGAGTGAATCATTTTTGTGACTTTAAGCAACTTAGCACATTACTATCACTCTGCAAGCACAATAAGGTGGGCCAATTATATCCACTAATTAAAACAATTAAGT
The DNA here is from genome assembly GCA_030347295.1 of Setipinna tenuifilis. Taxonomy (NCBI): domain Eukaryota; kingdom Metazoa; phylum Chordata; class Actinopteri; order Clupeiformes; family Engraulidae; genus Setipinna; species Setipinna tenuifilis. Next base: position 11,335,151 of record CM059280.1, on the reverse strand, counting down.
GGCAGAGGGCCTGGTATCTAAATTTCTCCATGTCAAGCCTGAAGTCAGCTTATTAAAAATGTCCTTTAATGAGCAACAGACAGAGTCTCTCCATGTCTTTTCCTCTAGCTATTTCTCCCCTGGACAGACCCACCAGGGAGAGAGACAGGTAGAGAGAAAGAGAGAGAGAGAGAGAGAGAGAGAGAGAGAGAGAGAGAGAGAGAGAGAGGAGAGAGAAGGGGGGCAGAGAGAGACTGAGAGAAAAAGAGAAATGGGAAAAATTGGGAGATAAATAGGATCATGAGCTTCTAGGCACTGCATGTTCAAAAAAAATTGCCAAGACACATTTTCCCCCATGCTTCAAGACGTTACAACACTGCATTCAAACACAACGGCTCACCTCACCACCCAACCCAATCACCCCATCCAAAGTGCCACCCCGCGCTCTCTGACCCGCTCTGATTCCTGGAGAGACTTTGTTTGTGGCCTCTAATTTCCTTCGCGCTGCTCTATATTCCTCTCGCACCAGAATTCAGGAATATGAGAGCCCCCTTCCCATGTCCCTTGTGATGATAAACTGCTACTGATTCCATGACTCCAATTTGTAATTTTCCGAGTGCAGAGGTACGACTGGAACGATTGATCAAATTGAGCAGCAACATGAGCAAACCCTCTTTTTCACCACTTTTTTTTTCTCTCTCTCTTTCTCTTTCCCTCTCTCTCTCTGTCTCTCTCTCTCTCTCTCTCTCTTTCCCACTCCTGCCCTAAGACCCTCTTAAAATATTCAGGTAGATTTATGGATGGTCACTGTCTCGCCATCTATTTTTATCTTTGATATTGACAGAAATACATTGGAGAAGAGGGATGAAATGTTGGCTTGTGCGGGTGTGCCTGGTGTGCAAGCTGGATGGAGGGGCAGAGTGATGGGGCAAAAGGAAGGATTAGCGTCAGATTAATGTTTTGGGGGGAACAAAAGTAGACATAGATTTATTCATATGGACATAGATTTATATAGACATTGATTTATGTATCGTTTTTCCTTTTCTTTTTACGAGGAAAAAAAAAAATTGAAATGAGGATCAAAGTCTCAGCTCGTGTTCTTTCTATATGTCACATGGTATTCCTATAAGTGAGATCACTGAATGTGTGTGTGCACATGTGTGTGTGTGTGTGTGTGTGTGTGTGTGTGAGTGTGTGTGCGTATATGTGTGTGTGTATGCGTGTGTATGTGTGTGTGTGCATGTGTGTGTGTGTAAATGTGTGTGTGTGTGTGTATGTGTGTGTGTGTAAATGTGTGTGTGTGTGTGTATGTGTGTGTGATTATTAAGCATGACCGTTCATAACTGGCGGTCTGGCCTGTGTAGTAGTGAGAGTGTGTGTGAGAGTGTGTGTGAGAGGTAAGTGTGAGCAGCAGAGCACACACACTAAGGGAGAAGAAACACTTCCCTGACACCAGCTCCATGGTCACTCTCACACTGCACAGAGACGGCTGGGGCCCTGGACTGGACCCTCTCCTCAGAGTGACATCACCGACAAGTGGGCTCCTGGGTGTGTGTGTGTGTGTGTGTGTGTGTGGGGGTGGTGTTGGAGGGGGTGGTGGCGGTGAGTGGTACAGAGAGGGGACAAGCGCTCGATCCGATTATTTGGGAAGGACAAAGTGCTTGTGTTGATGAAGAGCCGCTCGAAAAATCTGGAAGCGGAGAAAAATCAATGCAGATCCACGGGGCCACGGAGCATTGATCACGTCGCCACATTGACAATCCATGCCTTGTTTAGCTATGGCGCTGAATGGGCCCAAATGAGCTGGGATGAGATTATTTTTTTCTCCCTTTTGCGCCATCTTGTTTTGCTGTTTCTTTTTTTTTTGTTGCCACCACCTCTGGCTCTCTCTGCCACTCTCTTTCTCTCTCTCTCCCTCTCTCTCTCTCTCTCCTTCTCTCTCTCTCTCTCTCTCTCTTTCTCTCTCTGTATCACTGTATTGACAGGGCAGGGGAGCAGCCATGATTTATAATCACACATTCAAAAGTTTCGATGTAAAAAACCAAGACGACAACAAACTTTTTGCAGCACAGGAGACCCAGATAGCTTGATGTACAAGCGGAGGGAGACACATTTTCTTTTTTAATTCCCTGTTTTCATCCCGAGCAGCTTTTAGAAAAAAAAAAAAGTCAAAAAAGAAAAAAAAAAAAACATCCACAAGGTCGGTGTTTCTTATAGTTTACTGCCGAATCAATCCCCCGGAGCGGTGAAGAGACACTCAAATGAGGGGCTCTCATTACAGCGGACGTTGTTTGTCCAGAAATCTTTTTCCTCGCACCTTGTTAGAGATGTCCAGCCGGCGTAATTGGATCCGTCTCGGTGAGAAGGAGCCAGCACTGACAGACGGCCGGGCCGAGAGCCTGCTTAAATGACAAATGTTCCCCTCCCTCTCCTTCTTTTTTAAAAGCTGACCGTTTAAAGGCATGACGTCTCGTTATTACTGTGCAGACGGGGATTTGAAGGCTCTGGCAATCACAAGCTCTTGCTTTCCGATTCAGATGCCCACCACATACCCCCCCCAACTGAAACAATGAGTGAGAAATCACCACATTTACTATGTAGACCTCGATGATTTTAATATTGCATGGAGCTGCTCGCTGAAATTATCTGATTGGTTGCATTCCTTTTTGGCAGTCACAAACAGGTGCTAGATGATGATTCATTAAACGATCTTCTTTTTTCGGGAAACAAAATTATATTGTTTTGAAACAGAGCTGGGCAACTGACCAAGCTGGTCTTATTCTAATTACCCCAAAAATTTGTTTGTTTATTTTCATGACAGCGTCATGCGAGACAATGGCTTGATTTGCCTTAACTCAATTTGAAAAGCTTAATCCCAGGTATACCGAAGTAACTCGTCTTTTTTTTAGGGTGAAGACAGAAGGAAATCCTGGAGGCCCTCCAGCTCCAAAGGAACAGTCCAAACACAGGTGAGCCTCCTTCCTGTTGGCGTTTGTTTGTGCCGGTGTTTCTGATTAGGCGCGGCTTTTGTTTAGATGAGAGGTAATTGAATGTAGTCCTCAAACACCCATGAGTCATATTTTCACCTGGAGCTGTGTGTGCTTTTTTGCTATCCATATGGTGCTGCCTGGGTTCTGGGAAAACCACCTGTTTGCGATGGACTGCACGCTCTCTCAGGATGAACACTCTTTACTGTTGTATGAAAACAATACACAGACACACACACACACACACACACACACACACACACACATACAGAGATGCACACCTGCACACACATGCTTGCACACATACACACATATACGCACGCGCACACATACATACATACACACAAACAGACATACACAAACACATGCACAGGCACAGACATCGACTCAGACACAGACACAGACAGGCACAGACACACAGAGACACATACACACACACACACACACACACACACACACACCAAACATACACACAAACACACACACACACCAAAAAAAACAGACAAAAAAATTCATTTTGATAAGAGAACAACAACTTGCCCAGCGCCAATGTGAAATATCAAAGCAGCAGAGGCCGAGCAACATGTCTCATGTAGCAGGATTATTCAAATATGAGCCAAAGATGAATCTGACACTACAGATCGTGTCCAGTCTGCCTGAGAAGAGAACACCGAGGAGAGAGCTGAGGACAAAGGCCTGACCCACTTTTTTATCTGCAGACGTGCAACTCTGTAACAGACAGTGACAATCCAAATGATAGTGTGTGTTTGTGGATTCGACACAAAGGGGGGAAAAAAAGCCTGATATGTGCAGAGAGAGAGAGGCACCCAAAACTCAATAAAATACAGGCAGGGAAAAAGTCACTAAAACAGAGAGTCAGAGGAAGAGACAGAGAAAGACAGACAGAGAGAGAGAGAGAATGAGAGAGGGACAGAAAGCAGGGAGAGACATGATCATGGTGGTGGATTTATCGGGAGTGGCCCTGTGCTCATTTTGTGCCATCATTAGCTGATTAGGTGTCTGGTGGTGGTGGTGGAGGTGGTGGTGGAGAAGAGATGGGGGATGGGCTGGGGGCCGGGGCCGGGCTGAGGGGATGATGGGACAGGAGTCGGCCATTCCACAGCACTAAGGGATGATGGAGGGCCTCTAATCACTGGAGAAGCCCTGCCAGTCCACCCACAGTCAGACTCAGGCCTCATGCACACCAGAACCTGTGTGTCTTGGCAGCTATGTACACGGTTTGTGTCCTTTTCATTTAGAATGCATGTTAACAGATCAGACCATGCACACTGCTTCGGTACACATGCATGAAGTTAAAGTGGCTCAACCACACAGCAACTAGAAAGTAGAGATCAAGTCTGTTTTTCGGTATGGGAGGCAAGCGGCATTAGTGTTTTCAGCCAAAGTCCTATTAAAAACTATAGCAAAACTATACATTTCATGTCAATTATGCTATTATTACACTCTCAAAAAAGAAGGTACAGAATTGTACTTTTGCTTGTCACACCGACAGTACTCTCAAAGGCACATAATTGTACCTTTTAACCACTGTTTTACAACTAGTTTGTGCCTTCTGCAGAGCTGAATAGGTACGCATCAGTACCTTAAGGTTGCTAATATTAGTCTTTGGGGGTACATTAATGCTGGTTGTACCTTAGGATACAGATTTGTACCCCTACTGCCCCATTACTTCTATACAAACTAGTTGTAAAACAGTAGTTAAAAGGCACAATGATGTGCTTTGAGGGTACAGTCAGTGTGACAAGTAAAAGTACAATTCTGTTCCTCCTTTTCTGAGAGTGTGTATTAATATCCTATGTATGACAGAGTAAATGCTGCCAGAAAGGCAGAGTTTATCACAACTTTATAAAAAAGGATGAAATAATGTGTTTGCTTGGTTTATACATGGCGGGTGTACACAAGTGGGGCAGCTGTAGTGTAGTGGTCAGGGAGTTGGTCTTGGGATTGGAGGCACGCAGGATCGATTCCCATTCCAGTAGAAGAAAGTGTGGGTGGGGGAGTCAGTAACTTCTGTACCCTTATCCATGTCTCAGGTGCCCTTGAGCAAGGCATCTAACCCCACGTTGGTGCAGTTGGTTTTGTCCCTGTACCTAATTCATTGTAAGTCGGTTTGGATAAGAGCATCAGCTAAATGTAATGCATACAGGTAGATATGTATAATATATACAGGTGAATTTACTATGCTCATTTACATGATCAAAGAGTTGTGCTTATTAGATATAACAAATTGACAGCAACAAATATGTGGCAGGACTTTTACTTCCTGAACCTGGGATGTCTGCCTCTGCACACAGCTTGACCACTCATCCCAGGTAGGCTTCCACCTCTCCGGTCACTAACATGTTGTGTGTTTGGGATTTTTTTTTAAATTCCAGATCTTGAGTCACTGTTACAAACTGGATGGAAAGTGTAACATAGATGACACAGTAACAAGTCATAATATACAAGCTTTTCTTTGGCAAAAGCTTCTTTTTAAAAATGTGCAGACTCATGTTGGAGAGTGATGAGATGTGTTCCCGTCCAGCAGCTGTCCCCTCTATTTCCCTGCTGGACGCCTCTTCCTGTTCACGGACTGATTTAACGCCGCGCAGGTCAAAACTCCCTCGTTCCTTCCTGTCTGAGAGGAAGTCGCTGGGACTAGCCTAAGCATTAACACTGTGTGTGTGTGTGAGTGTGTGTGTGTGTGTGTGTGTGTGTGTTTGTGTGTGCGTGTCTGTGTCACACTGTGTGTGTGTGTGGCCAACTGTCAGAACTTGACATCAATCCATCTCTTATGTAAACCTAATGCCCTCTCCCTTTTTTTAACTGGGTGTGAATATGTATGTGTGTGCATGTGTTGTTGCCGTTTACTACAAATCTAGAAGGCCAACTGTCACAACTTGACATCAATCCATCTCTTATGTAAACCCAGTGCCCTCTCCCCTTTTTTTTGTAACTGGAGCTCAAGACCACCTCGTCAACACTTTCCCCCTTCGGTCATGTTAACCCTTTTCTTTACAAAAAAAAAAAAAAAGCGACTCGCACAGCGGCCTTACGGCGTCAGGCTCCTGCCACCGAATAAACGGCGTGACCCAGGAGTCATGTAGCGCACAGGAACGCTCCTCAGCTGCTGAAGTCTGAAGTCGCCCCTATGCGCTGAGACAAAAGCAATTTGCAAAGTTGAAATGGAGGAGCGATAGGCCATCCATTCTGTGCCGAGGCCTGGGGTGGCGGTGCTGGTGTGGTGGTGGGCTGGCTTGCTGGGCTGGCGTGCTTGCTGGGCTGGCTGGCGGTGAAGGCTCCTGATGAGCGAGAGGTAATTCTGCCGGCCAGCTCCCCGTTGTTGCTCTTATCTGCTTTATTGAACATAGCACCCTGTTTCCACGGCCATTTACATAAACTGAGGAGTCTATATATTAGAGAAGCACCAAATGACTCATGACTGGGACTCCACAGCCACTTGCTCTCTCTCTCTCTCTCTCTGTCTCTCTCTCTTTCTCTCTCTTTCCTCTCTCTCTCTCTCTGTCTTTTCTCTCTCCCTCTCGCTCGTTCTCCCTCTTTCTTCCCCCTGCCTACCTTTTCTTACTCACTCCTCCTCCTCCTCCTCCTCCTCCTCCTCCTCTACCTCCTCCTCCTCCCCCCTGTTCCCCTCTTTCTCCGCACCTCTGCATTGCAAACCCTTACATTAAATTGTGATAGATGAAGAACGGAGGCCATTCATACAAATCAATGACTTTAGTGTGTGTGTCATTAGCCTGAGAGATGCAGGCAGCGGTCAGCGCCATAAATCAAGTGATGATCGGCCTGTCTGTGACGCCACGCCAAACCTACACACGCGCATGCATTAGGGGGGAGGCTGCGGAATCACTGAGAGAGAGGGACGGAGAGAGAGAAGGAGAGAGAAAGAGATGGAGGGAGGGAGGGAGGTTGGAAGAGAGGGGAGAATGGTGTGAAAAAAGTAGACTATAGGAGGCCATTAGCATAGTCGTTTTACCCCCATGAGCACACATACGGTGTGTGTGTGTGTGTGTGTGTGTGTGTGTGTGTGTGTGTGTGTGTGTGTGTGTGTGTGTGTGTGTGTGTGTGTGTGTGTGTGTGAAAGCGACAGAGAGAGTGAGAAAAAGAGAGAAGGGGGAGAGAAAGAGAGAGAGACAGAGATAGAGAGAGCGAGAGAGAGAGATGAAGAAAGAGAGAGAGAGAGAGACAGAAAGAGAAAGAGAGAGAGAGAGAGGCTGAGAGTGGAGAGCTGTGCTGACCCACACCACCCCCTGTGACATGACGGGCCAGTGGATTAATGACCCTCCAGTCTTGATACTCAGATGCAGATCCTGATGCTGGAGACCCAGCGACCCAGAAATCCAGGGAGACAGCGGTCAATAGGAGCCTCCTGGACAGGCCATCCACCCTCGGCCCTGCTGCGACGGGGAAAAATCATTCCCACTCCCCCACTGGAGGGTCTTTGATTTAATATGAGCAAACACATATACAATGGCAGATGAAATTTAATGAGCTGCTTCGGCTCTTAACAGTGGCATTAAAAAAGTTGCCAAAGTAAGTGAAACAATAACTGATAGTACTGTAGGGGATGGTCGCTGCGGCGTTTGCAAGCCAAGCTTAATCAGCCAAAGAGTATGTTTCTGGAGCACTGTGGTACAATCATTTCAAGTACAATCATTTCAAAAAGCATTCCCCCACTTTTGTACAAGTGACTGGCTTTAGAGAAATTTTGGAAATAGGTTTATTTTATTTTGGGTTTACATAAGGGGAAGCAGAGTGTCCGTAGACATGAGGTACATACAGACGTAATTAATTAATCTGATTCATCTTGTTTATTTTTTTTGTGTGTGTTTTGTGTTTTTTCTTTCGGCTGATTGGTGATACACACTTTGAGACTTCAAACAACAGCTTTTTAGGTTTTGCATATATTTAAAGGCAATTTATTGTGAAAACTTTGTTTATTTTAGTCTTTATGTGGAAATGATCACAAAAAAAAACGACTGTGCTAAATAACTAGCCAGGCTTCTCTCCCGAGACCCCCCTCTGCATTTGATCTAAAGAAATTAAAACTAATTATCTATTTATAAACAAAGTAACATTCATTTTCATCTCTAGGGTTTGTTCCCTGCACAATAGTGATGATGAAAAAAAATCAATTATAATTCTCCCCTTTGTAATATGAAGGGTGAATCACCCATTTTTGATATCTGGCGGTAATTTGATCTCTGTAGAATTCCAAAAGATGTTGTCTTGCAATTTGACTGTGTGTGCATTTTAACTCTTCGGTGTGTGTGTGTGTGTGTGTGTGTGTGTGTGTGTGTGTGTGTCGGTGTGTGTGTTTCAGCACACATATATTCCACGTGCGAGTGCATGTGTGGGCTCAGCGTGATGGTCTGTCAGTCTGTAATTAAGGCTGTCTTAACATGGGGAACATAAAGAAAAACCCACACACACATTTTTTTCTTCTTTCGCTCTTTACCCCAAGAGAGACAGAGAGAGAGAGAGCAGAGAGTGAGAGAGAGAGAGGGAGAGGAGAGAGAGACAGTCTCCCACCTCAGAGCAAAGGCACACCCCACTTTCTCCCCCATCCCCGGTACGGCATAATGAACCCCAGTTTGGCTCGCTGAGGCTGGGCGCAGTGCGGTGCGGTGTGGTGCGGTGCAGTGCCTCCCAGACTCCCAGTGTCTCTCCCCCGTGTCGCGGCCACGCAGGCTCCACACACACGGCCTACTTTCCACCTCGCCTCAGTGGCTGAGCGGGAGCTGAGTGTGGCTTTGATGATGTATGGCCATTGACACCATTAGACAAAGGTATTATTAGCAGATTAGGTTGAACTGGGACAAGGTGCGCTCTCCTAAAGAGCTGTGGTCGTGGCCAAAAAAAAAGAGGGGTGCTTGGGGAGGATGGGGTAGGGGGAGGGAGTGGGGATGGTGGTGGTGGGGGGTTCAAAGGGGGAGGAGGGGGAGGAGGGGAACAGAAGAGAAGCGAGAAGGAGGAAGAGGAAGAAGAAAACCCTGGGGCATGATGATCCCTCCCCAATTACGACACAGTGGGACCAGCACACTTTAAGGGGTCACACATGAAAGCCAGTAAATGTTCCTGAGATGATCCTTGCACTGTTGTAAAAGCTGTGTGTGTGTGTGTGTGTGTGTGTGTGTGTGTGTGTGTGTGTGTGTGTGTGTGTGTGTGTATGTGTGTGTGTTTGGGTGTGTGTGTGTGTTTAGGAGTGTGTGTGTATGTGTGCGTGCATGTGCGTGTGCACGCATGCATGCATGCATGTGTATGTGGGCATGCATGTGTGTTGTCTAACTACGTGTGTATTATTTTTTGCAGATGTACAGTGTCAGAGTGTACTGTGCATGTGTGTGTGTGCGCACAAGACTGCACGACGGGGTGTATGTATGTGTGTGTGTGTGTGTGTGTGTGCATGTGTGTGTGTGTGTGTGTGTGTGTGTGTGTGTGTGTGTGTGTTCTCTACCTCTGCATGTGCCCCTGCAACCTATGGGAAGACCAGTGAGACACGCAGCCACGCAGCCACAGAGCAGCTGGAAACAACAGCACTGACAGAAGAGAAGTAAGAACAGGAGGGCACCTAAGGAAAGGAAAGAAATAAATAAACAAACGGTCCGGCCACCAGGGATGGTGGGGTATGACAGGAAAGAAGGATCGAGAGAAAGAGAGAGACTGAGAGAAAGAGAGAGAGAAAGAGAGATAGACTAAGAGACAGAGACTGAGAGAGACAGAGACAGACAAATGGAGAGAGATGGAGGGAGATTGAGAAAAGAAAATAAGAGAAACAGAAAAAGAGAAAGAGAGTGAATGAGAGCGAGAGTGGCAGAGAGAGAAAGAGAGAAGAGACAGAGAGAGAGATAAAAAGAGGAGGGACTGAGAGAGAAGAGAGAAAGAGAGATGGAGAGAGGAGGGGACCGAGAGAGGTGGATGGATTGTCTGTTTTACTCTGCTCCTCTGACTACCTGCCTGCCCCCCCCCCCCCCCCCCCCGCCTTTTCCTCTTGTTTTGCTTCCGTCCCTTTAGTCTTGAGGAAGCCTAATTAGCCACAGCAGTGGGCCCCTCTCTCCTTGGCCTTAAATCAGTAATTGGTTTCAGTGCTGAGACTGTCAGGAAATTAACACATCACACCGTGACAGCTGCTAATTTTTTTCCCTCGTATTTGTCACGTGAGTCTCCGCGCTGATCTGCCGGGGAGCGTAACAAACGAGGGGGCCGCAATCAGAGGCCACTCGCTCGCCGCTCAACGCTCGACACTGCCATCGTAAGAGCAGTGTTTGTCTGCTGAAAGTGAGAGAGTGAGTGAGTGTGGTGTGTGCGCATGTTTTGTGTGTACGTGTGTGTGTGTGTTTGGTGTGTGTGTGTGTGTGTGTGTGTACATGTGTGTGTGTGTGTGTTTGGGGTGTGTGTGTGTGTGTGTGTGTGTTTGGGGTGTGTGCTTTAGAGTGTTTGTGTGTGTCTTGTGGAGCTTTTGAGTGTCTCAGTGTGATAAGAAGGTAGCAAGACCATGATAGCCTGAGAGAGAGAGAGAGGGGCAGTGAAAAGATTGTGTGTAGAGTGTGTGTGTGTGTGTGTGTGTGTGTGTGTGTGTGTGTGTGTGTGCGTCTACATGTGTGTATGCGTGTGTGCTGCGTGCATGTGTTTACATGTGTGCATGTGTTTACATGTGTGCATGTGTGTGTGTGTGTGTGTCTGTGTGTTTGTGTGTGTGTGTGTCCATGTGTGAGTGTTGGTGTCCATGGGGGCAAGCATAAGAGTGTTTATTTGTCTGTGACTGTGTGGGTCACATGATAAGACAGAGAGGCAGCTAACAGTCACTGATGGTGGATAGGGTGTGTGTGTGTGTGTGTGTGTGTGTGTGTGTGTGTGTGTGTGTGTGTGTGTGTATATGTATGTGTATGCGTGTGTGTGTGTGTGTGTGTGTGTGTGTGTGTGTGTGTGTGTATGTGTATGTGTGTGTATGTATATGTATATGTGTATATGTGTGTGCATGTGTGTGTGTGTTTGTGTGTGCGTGTGGGTGGGTGGATGTATAGTCATTTAAAGAGGAGCTGTGCCTGTTCTGCACTGCATCTCTTCATGTTTCTGTGCCACCCGTTGCCTGCACTAGCTGCCTTTAAGGACCTGAAGCTCTGATCTGAGACCTGTGACCAGCTTGCAGCCTAAATGCCTTCTCTGCACAGGACCAATTTTACTTCGCCGTTCCCACTTTTCAGAGTATACTCAGGAACTTCGTGTTTAAATTAATGTGTATGTTAACTGAGTCAAGGATTTACAATGTATATGACTAATATATGTACATGACTGACCCCACTCAAAGTGACTCATTGTACTCAATCTTTTGTCCATTCTGGAACAAACAGTTGTCTTTATTTTAATCCCTTCTGACTGACATTGTATATCTAAATATATGATGTTTATGTATGTAAGGTGTGGTTTGTGTGTGTAGTAGGTTGCGTGTGTAAGTCTTTTATGTTTTCACCTTAAGTCAGTATTAAAGTTATAATATAATGCACTCATAGACACATTTACTTGCTTATCTAGCTGTTGCTGCGGCCTAGCTGGCTAGATTGTGGCTGACAGATTAGACCAGTAATGATAGGCTGATTAGAGTCTGATCACTTAGCGACTGATAAGACAGCCATTTAACACGCAAGATACGATCGGACGCCCACGGAGGTCAATTGAAGGACACAGATGTAATCTTTCTCTCACCTTGGCAAATGTGCCTTCCTCGTGGTGGAAGTATCTCATTTTTTTATATACCTCTGATCAGGGTTGTAAAATATTAATTGATAGCTTATGACGCTTGCTCTGCTGTTGGCCACCTCAGGGTGCCAATGGCTGCGCCCAGTAAACAAAAATAATGTCTATTGGGGGGGGCCTGAAATATGAGCTGCAGATGGGGAAACGTTTTTCTTTTCCATCTTTTTAATGTTTTCGCCACGCATCTCTCTGGGAGAGAGAGAGGCCAAGACGTGGGCAGGACGGGTATAAATCGCTCAAAAACTACAGGCAGATAATGGCCCAATTAACCTTTTCAGAGTCTCCCCCTCCGTCAGCAGAATTTACGGCGCTTTTTATGAAATGAACTTCTCTCTGCTCTGTGAACTGCCACTGATAGAGATCGCTGTGGATCTCTCTCTCTCTCTCTCTCTCTCTCTCTCTCTCTCTCTCTCTCTCTCTCTCTCTCTCCCATGCTTGCTCAGACCTATGCCACTCCTGTAAGCAAAAAAAAAAGAAAAAGTGAGGGGGGGGGGGCAACAACCCCAAACAAAGAAAGAGCAAATGAGATGGTGCAAAAGTAGGTGTTTATGTTTTGGTGGGGGTTTTCTAGAGCCTGTCGTGGTGACCACAGTAGTTGTGGGGGTGTGTGTGGGTGGGTGGGGTGCAGGGGGGCGTCAGGGGGTTGGGCGGGGGGGACGTGAAGCCCTAACATCAGCCCCAGTGTGTCGGAGGGAGTGGAGTGCAAGGGGTCAGGAGGCACTCCAGATGGGGACAGGCGGGTAGGGGGGGGGGTAGGGAGCAGGGAGCAGGGGGGGTGCACGAGAAAGGACGACTGGGAAGAGTCACACCACGGCTGCGTCTCACCCTTACCGCCCTGCAGACACAATTGTCCTCTGCGGTCCATCCAGGTCAGGGATCAAAAGGGCATTTGGTGTACCACTTCTTCTCAAGGACTCACCTCGATAGTACTGCCGTCCACACATCTTGCCTGTTCATACTGTACATGCTTTACTTTTCACAAGGCGCAAAATACAGAATACATCTATAAGTGTGGTATCCATAGTGTTATGAGCATATCAGGCTAATGAAGAAAATGATATATGTAGTGCGTATTTATATAAGCCTAGTGCATGTCATAGTTCACATCGTATCATAGTGGATTAACAAGTCACATTACACCATCTACTAGGTGTAGACTCTTGTTTTTAGAAAAAAAAAAATGTCACAAGCAAGCTATTTTAAGTTACAATATTGTTTCCATTGCAGGAGTTCACACTACGAGGAAGAAGAAAGAAAATCAGGCTTGTTCTGAAACAGTGTTGTATTCTCTGTAAAAAAAAAAAAAAAAAAAAAAAGATGGCATTCCAAAATCGAGTAAAATCGAATAAAAAGACATATCTGCGCTCAAGTCAAAGAAGAAAGAGAGGAATGGAGAAAGACAGAGCACAGACAAAACAGTCTGGTGGAGCCATTGGCACAGCACATTAATCAAGTAGTTCGGCGCTTAAAAAGACGAGAGGATGCAAGGACAAACAAATAAAACAAAAGAAGAAAGAAAATACTGTCGTTCAGAAAATATATCCCAGTCTATAAACTGTTCCCTTAGGTCCTTGTTGTGTCTCGTGGCGTTTGTCTCTGTGTGTTTGTATATGTGTTTTTTTTCCTTTCTTGTTTGTGTGTGTGTGTATATGTGTGGGTGTGTGTTTGAGTGTGATTTCCTTGTGTGTGTGTGTGTGGGTGTGTGTGTGTGTATACGTGTGCTTGAGTGTGTTCGAGCCTGTGTATGTGTGAAAAGCCACTCCATTTGAAGCCTGTCAGTGAACAGAGAAAGTCTATTTGGGCCGTGCATCGGAGTGTGTTTTGCGTGTGTATGAGTGAATTTGAGGGTGGAGATGTGTATGTTTGTGTGTGTATAAGTGTGTGTATGAATATGTGTGTGTGTGTGTGTGAATATGTGTGTGCATATGACTGACACCCTGAGGGTACAAATACAGTTACACAAAACAGGGGGAGGTGTGTGTGTGTGTGTGTGTGTGTGTGTGTGTGTGTGTGTGCGTGTTGTGGAGGGTGGGGGCAGCTTGTGTGATATTTTTTTGATTTTGACAAGCGCCCTGCCAAGGTGAAATTGTATCTGAGCCTCATCTGAGCTGCTCTCTCTCTCTCTCTCTCTCTCTCTCTCTCTCTGCTCGAGCCTCTTACATGAAGTTAGTGTTGTTTTCTCCCTCATCTCTTTTCAAATGTGGCGGAGGGCTGGTGCGAGAGGTGGCTCCTTGCGCCTCCGTGTTTGGTGAAATTGGACTGCCTCTCCCCATTATTGTAAACATCATCCGCCTCGACATGGCTGCCGGTTGCCGTGGTGTCGGACGGGGCCGCCTTGGATACATCTGCTAAAAGAGATCCATTAAGGCCAAACCATTTTTGATTTACATGTTGAGACTTTTTAAAACTGTCACATCCACTGCCTTTCTTCCTGGAGACAACTTGGCTTGTGTGTGTGTGTGTGTGTGTGTGTGTGTTTGTGTGCGTGTGGGTGCGTTTTTTTTTTTTTCTTTCTTTTCTACTTTTTTTTGTAACCTTACTTCTTACCCCCTTTCCCCCCCTCCTCCATTCTCTTTGCCTTTCCGTGCTCTGGGGAAGGAAGATTTCTCTCCTTCAGCGAGGGTCACACTGCAAGCAGGCAACCTCGCTTTGCTCAGTAAACAACAACTCCAGCGCTAGCTCTCGCCGCTTGCTCTCTGGCATCTACCTCATTACGGCACATGCACAACTTAATGACCTTACTGTCAATGCGCCGCCCCATCACCTGTCAACGCAAGCAATTAATTTTATTCCAGCCCTCGAACCACGCCGCGCATCATTTAAAGTTTTGGAGTCATAATGTAATTTATAGCAAAAAAAAAAAAATGTATATGACACAAATATGGTATCATATAAAAAAAAGGACAACAAAAAAGCTCATTAGGAATGTACAAACGTCAAAGAGGCCTCCGCTTTCTCCACTTTTCTTCCCCACAATTAAGAGCGAAGTGATGAAGGCCCTGCTGAGGATCACCATTAAACTTTAACATTTGACTGAACTGCGCATCACAAGACAAGAATTCTGGGAACAGTTATTTTGATAAACTCTGATGAGCTAAAAAAAAAAAAAGTTTCACCTTATATTCAGGTGATGATTGGAATGATTGCAATGCTTGAAAGCTTGTGAAAATGTTTCATAGATTCATTAAAGGAGAGGAGTTAGTAGGGTTCATTCAAAATATATATTTAAAGATACACAGCAAAAGGCAAAAGGCAACGCTTAAATTCTGGGTACTTGCAAATCAGTCATACTAGCTGTTTTCTTCTCTTTCTTTTCGTTTGTTCTTTTCTTTTCTGTATTAAAAAAAATGTCATCTGAACTTGGTCAAGTGAAATTCCAGGTTTCTCCTCTTTTTTTAAGCTTTGACATTTTGTCATCACACAATGGTAATACAGGATGACTTTCACTGAAATGATATTTACTTAATTCAGTTCGTCTAGAACAGTTAGTCCTTTCAATCTGACATAATTCATATATTTCATTCTATAACCCCCTTTCATATCCATTAGGTGTCTGTGGAGCCTGTGGATGTGCGTGAAGCTGATGCTCCATCTTCCCTTGCTACAATTTTATGAATCCAAGCGATTTCATAAAAGTCCCATTATATCAAAATTTACTGATGTTATGGCTTGTGCTACAAATATCTCAGAAAGGTGTGAATGTCGCCAGTGGCTAAGCCGGTAAAGGATGAAGCAATAATATGTATTGTGTGTGTGGAGGGCATATGTTCGGAATGACAATATGAGCTTCTTTATGCCTTCCCCTCACCATGGGGACTACATAAAGAAGACACTCATTAATGCATATAAGTAATGGATTAGCCCAATGCTTCTTTATGGACATTTTGATTCCTTAGTATGTAAAAGATGTGCGGCTCAGCGCATTTTTACAAATGCTTCAGGCAGGCAGGCAGACAGACACAGCATTCTCCAGTTGGGACTCATTTGTTCAAGAATATATGCAGGGTACCACTGCCTTTGGAAAAAAAAGCATGACAAAGTGAATGGAAGAGTATTTTTAAAAGTCTTGACAATTATACAGAGGTTTACAATTATATTTTTCCTTGTCATTTTTTATAATGAAATATAATATTTTGTCTGACTAAAGGACACGACACAACAACATGTTTCTGCCACATATTTCACACTAGCTTAGCTTCTTATACCATAATAGTCACATTGAGAAAGACCTTGGCTACTGGACATTTATAGTTACATAAAGGTTAGCATGTTATGACCTGTTAAAATGTGCCTCGGAAAATCTAAGCCCCCACATTTCATACACATCTCCAACGCTGGATTATAGCCACAGCTGAGCGTCTTGACCTTATAGGTAATGTTATGTCTTTATGTGCTTCGATAAAACTAATTTGAATGCGCGATAAATGCGTTGCAACCTCATTGGTGTGGCTCCTCCGATTAGAAGAATCTTAAACCAATTTCTGCAATTAGCCTGCTCTCCTTCCTCCCTTCTGATTTTAACAGACTTTTCTTTTAGCCTTGCATTTTTTTTGTATCACCAAGTTTAAGCCTTTCAAAGGACCTTCCTTAAGAAGTCTAAAAAGACGCATCAAACTCCCTTCACTTTTACAGTACACACAGAGGGATTGTAAATGACCATAAGTGCCTCTGGCTGAGTATTTGTTACCCTGGACAGGAAGGCTGGTATGGGGAAGGGAAGCAGGCAGCATGTGGCTCTGGACCCTGACCGTCTGGGTCTCTCTTCTCTGGGTCCAGGGTCACAGTCTTGGTTTTTGCCCGGCCCCTCCGTAATTGCATGCTTGTGTACCAGAGGAAAATACTTCACAGTATAAGCGCAGGTTTCAAGGACAATTGAACTCTATTGGGCAGAAATTAGGTTTGGGTCCTGTACTGATGACAAAGTGTGGCGCCAGAGCACCTAATGACCCTTGTGATGTTGCACGGAGTGGGTCAATGACTAATAAGCAAATATCACACGTAGCAAGCCATCTCTGTCGTCCGTCACAATTAAGCATATGTGTGTGTGTGTGTCCGTGTGTGTTTGCCCGTGCATGTGTACGTGTGTGTGCATGTGTTTGTGTTGTTGTGTTTTGTGTGTGTGTGTGTGTGTGTGTGTGTGTGTGTGTGTGTTTATGCGTGTGTGTGCTCAGGGGTGCATGTGCCTGTGATTCTGTCACTTTTAAATATTATCACTCTACAGTGATATATCTCTTTAACGCTCCCCTTTTCTGACTAAAAACTAGCTTTTTTTCTTTTTTTGTCAAATATATTTATTCTCCCATCCTTTAATTAAGGTTTAAAAACACACAGTAGATCAGCGTTGCTCATGCTGTTATAAATATCCACCATAATACTATATAAAAATGAAAAGAAAAAAAAAAACTTCTACTCTAGATCTGTAAGTGTATATTATGTGAACAATTATTTCATTTCAAATGATCCATTATTCTACTTCTTTTGCTAAATAAGTATATATTATGCTATTCATCAATTGTGGATGTAGGGATGACACATCTTCCCCATTCCATTCATCATGATTATGGGCTGATCATTCTCATTTGGTGTCTTGGACCATGCAGTGAGGGTTCTCTGTCTGGCTCCTGGCTCCTGCACAGCAGCCTAAGCCCTCCTCTCCTCCCGTACTGCTGCTGCTCCAATGCTAAACACACTAACATAGCCTTTCCACCTGGTCTGGGAGCATCTGTGCATCGCCGTTGTCAAAATGTTATAGTTCATATTTATGTTTATATCTATTTATTTATTGCAGCATTTTAATTTGACACACATATGTTATATATGTATATGTATCTGTGTATAAGTACATATGTATTAAATACCTCATGTACAGTACATATTACAAATACAGATATTTTAAATATGTTTGGGTTATACAACCATCACAAATGTGAGCTCCATTTGTGGTCTGGAAGAGCATAATAGCAAACATATTCATGTTCTGAGCTTTTAGACTCTGCACACACTGCTCAGCAGTCTCGAATTGGTGTTTAATATGCTTCCATTACTTGTATTTACAGTGCATATTTTTATTTCATTACCATTTGAACACCTTATGAAGGTCTCACAAGCCCTGTGATTCTCTGTGCTGGTGCTTAGCTGTATGTGTGTGTCTTCTGTGTGTGGTTTAGTGTAGCGTGGCGTAGTGTGTGTGGTGTGGTGTGGTGTGGTGTGGTGTGCCCCCCTTAACCTTGTCCCCTACTGTGAGAGCAGCATGGGTGATATGGTGTGTCATCAGGCTCTCTGCCAGAACAGCCGCTTCCTCCATTAGACCTACTCCTCGTTCCGCCGGCCCGGGGCCAGAGATGAGCTGGGCTGGGCTGGGCCGAGCTGGGCTGGGCCTGGTCTCTCTTTTGCATTGCATCATTTTTACATAAGGCACTCTGGTTTCAGGAAGCTCCCAGTCTGCTCCCACCTCTGCTACAGCAACAATACACACAAATGTACATACAGACACACATGCACATACAGAGGGAGAGCGAGAGAGAGAGAGGGAGACAGAGAGAGAGAGGGAGGGAGAGAAAAAGGGGAGTGAGAGCGAGACTCACACATGCATATGCACACACAACATTCAAGACAGATTGGCCTGTTGCTAATGAGATGGATATGAGTGCAATCTGGTGTTTCTGTTAATCTGCCGCAGCCTTTATCTCAACATGATCTGTAATATCCATTAGTGGCTCTCCGTCTCTCTATCCGTGTCTCTCTCTCTCTTTCTTCCCGTGATTCATTTGTTTGTTGCATGTGTTAATTGTATGCTCATATCGCCTGTTTATTGTTATTTTCTGCCAATCCAATTCTCTCTCTTTTTTTTTTACTGGCTACATTACACTTTAGTGCATGTTCAGTTGAACGCACATCTTTTTGGTTTCTTATGTATAAAAATCACTGACAGATTCGTCCTGGCAAGGTCCTGGAAAAATGACCTCAGCCTGAAAGCAATCAGCTGTGTTTAACAATAAAACCCGAGACTGTATACCGAGGCAGTCAGCCTACACACAACGTGATTCTGGCCAGCCATAAAATGGATTTGTGTAGCCTTGATTTGTGTTATACGACTGGTCTATCTTCCCAAACTATGGCTAAGATGTATGATCCGTATACCTGGACCTCCCGTCGCCGGGTCCGTCGTAAATATGTAAGCCCTTTCGCTAATTCCTTTAAATATAGGACAGTGGCTATTAAAGCAGATGGCGCTAATGCAACAGCTGGCAAAACAAAGCAAGGCCATTTTTTGCACTTGAGCATTTGCTGACATAATGCAGCTTGCTCTTCTGATTGCCCAGCTTTAGGTTAAATGCACAGAGCAGGGGGATAGCAGGGACAGATCACACGAGTGCTAGTAACAATTTGCAGGTAAAGCTTAGATAAGATAAAATTACTAAAGCATTCCTGTAATTTATAACTTAATTTTGCATTGTGTGTTTGACACTAGGTTCTGTACAATTTTTTTTTAGCGGATGTTTTTTCTGTGGTGGGTGGGGGTGCCATGGTCAGTCACTCTCACAGCCAAGGGGACAGACAAGGTTAAAGATCAATGATGTAGAACTGACACAGTACCTCCAAAGCACAAGTATTGCTTAATATTTCAATGGCTAGAATTGTACCATTTCATTCTATTGCATAGCTTGTGCTAGCAAACAGCGTACTGTTTGTTTGGTTGTAATGTCTGAAATGTAACTAGGATACACTAAACGTACACTGAGTGTTGCCTTCTGCACCAGGAGTTAAACTCGAATCAGTGCTTTTTTTTCATCCCACAACCTTAATGTTAAAGATGCAGAGTGTAGGGTGTAGGGGAATCTATTAAAAGAAATGGAATATAGTATTCATTATTATGTTTTCATGAGTGTGTCATCACCTGATACTATGAATCATTGAGTTTTCATTAACTCCGAATGAGCCACCCCATATCTACTTGCAGAGTGGATCCTCCTTCATGAATTCTGCAACAGTGTGCCATCATGTTTCTAAAATTGCCCAAAACAGACAGAACTAAACATTTGAGACTCTTTCACATTTTCGAGACACCCAACAGTAATTTAGTTATTTCTGATGTGTTTATAAACATAAACACACTACACTACACGTCTAAAGGTGGTATATTAAAAAAAAAGTAATCAAGTAATAATTTAAAAATAGAGGAAGAAATAGAGGAAAGGTGTTACATTGAAAAACTAATTTCACTGACAATACAGTTGAAATGTATGAAAGCATGCAAATTCTGTTATGTTTAAATATTGTTTTGACTTTTGACTCTGTATTTTTACAGTATTTGGACAGTATTTTTAATTTAATTGCAGTACTAGTTTTGGCCACAATCATGCATAGAACATCTTTAATAAGGATACTTGCAATTAACATTGTTGCAACTAACAATGGCATCTGCCCTTCTGCTGAACCACAGAAAACAGTACAGGCTCTATGGCTCCTTCTGGTATGTTTAGTCAGTGTGCCTCTGTCTTAATTTAGGTTATTGTATCATTTCAGCTTTTTTGCAGCTTCATTCAGTAGTGTTATGTACCCTGCCTCTGCAGCCTACAACATTATATTATTTCACAAATCACAACATCCTAGAAGGCCTGTGAATCTCTTTATTATAGTACTCCTACTCTAGACTTTGCCTAATGAAATGCACCCTCCGCTATATCTTGTTTTACTGTCCTTGTTACATCAGTTAGGTACAGTGTAAGAAAGTGTGTAACATTATAAAAACATACTTACTTACTTAACTTACATACTTAAACATACATACTTACACTGTGCCATAGAACTAGGGTTAGGGTTAGTGTTAGGTATGTACACTGTAAGTACATAATATTACATTTTGTAACATGTAGATACACTAAAAAAAGAGCTGTAAAATAAAGTGTTACCGCTTCCCCTTTATATGTTAACAAAAGCTAAGGCCAGTATAACAAGTGTAAAAAATGGTCATCAGAACAGAATAAATAATTATTATAAATTATGAATAATAATTAATATATACAGAGGTTTTTATATTCTATGCTGACACAGACATGCTGGTTAGATATGTGCTTGCTGTTGTTGCACTTTTGTCATCAGTGTTGTCTTTGTTGTTTTGTTTTTCCCATCATCATGGGAGGTCAATGTGATGAGCTAATCAGGCCTTAAATAAGTGACAATAATAACATTGGTATATGCTTTTCATCAAGATCAAGTATTTTGGTGAAAACATCAATTAGTCTCTAATTTGTTAATTAGCCTATTAGCTAATTGTTGTAAATGAATTGTGAAAACAGCAGACTGAGGTATGCTGTCACCTCTGATTTCATTAGCATTACTGAATACTAGAATGAAAAACACAACAAACACAACACAGACTTAAATAAAAAAACACAGACTTTCCAGACTTTTACACACACGCATCCACACACACACACACACACACACACACACAGCTGCTCTTCAGGAAAAAAAAAATCCAAGAGAGCGGTCTGCTTTTAGTGGGGAAGCCTTTTAAAATGGCACAGCTGAACGACCCATGCCACAGTATCAATCAAGCCTATTGCCGCCCATGACACCAGCAGCAGCAGAATAAATGTCTTCCATGCTCTGCTCACCAAAAAGCCTGCTTTGCCATCCTCAATCTGCAATGCGAAATTAACCTCTGTTTAATCGGAGAAAGCCCAGACGGGATAGGAGGGGGGGCTGGAGGGGTGCGGGAAAAAGGAAGAGGGGGCGGAGGGGCGGGGGGTGCAGGGTTGCTGGATGAAGAGCCCCTGACAACGCGAGAGTTCAAATCCTGTGTGCCGTTCAATTATACTTCCTTGTTTGGTCTGTCCTTGAGAGGAAACCCCCCTCGCTCCAGAGCATTATACCCACTCCATAACGATTGGCACAGCAAGACTTGCAGAGTAGACAGCAAACAGTGTGTGTGTGTGTGTGTGTGTGTGTGTGTGTGTGTGTGTGTGTGTGTGTGCAGGCATGTATGTATGACAAAAGATACTTCCTTTCTCACACACACACCCACACACACATACGGTACTCACGCAGCTATACACACACACAGACACGACACACAGAAGTACATACAGTGCATACAGTTGGTTGTGTGTACTCTCCCCCTCCCTTTCTCTGTCCCTCTCTTTGTGTGTGTGTGTGTGTGTGTGTGTGTGTGTGTGTGTGTGTGTGTGTGTATAAGAGAGAGAGAGAAAGAGCGCAGAGAGAGAGAGAAGGAATCTTTTTGTCATCTGCTTTGGCAAAATGACTTCCCTTTTGATGAAGCGCGTTGTCTGGGTCGTGATGCGGTGGGGAGAGCAGGGGAGGATCTGAAATTGTCTAATGCTGATTGTGATTGCCAAGCGGAGGCCGGGCTATTATATCACTGAATCTTTGTTAAGCAGGCCCACAGAGTCCCTGACAGTATAATTAATCTTGCCATATGAACAAAGAGAGCAGACTCAATAGTATCGAGGATGCTTATTAAAAATACTAAACACCCTCCTCGCCCCTGTTTAAAAGCAAAAAATCTTTCTGAAATTGTATCATTATCTTTTTGTTTTGCAGATTTTTTTTCTTCCCCCCCTTGCCTCTCAGAGGTGAAAATGGATATGAACGAGGGAGAGATGAGTGATATTACAGGATGGTGAAAAATGATGCATGTGAGTAAAAGACATCATCTTCATAACGAGTTGGCTGTCTTTATTTCTCTCTCTCTCTTTCTGTTTTCTGAGCACAGATGATATTTTGCTTCAGCTTTCATGAAAAAATAATTTGAAAAATTGCTGTCATTTTATAAGGAAAAAATGTATAATTTCAATGCCATATGCCTCAGAAAGGTTACATGTTACAGCTAAAGAAAAACAACTTTGTGGTTTTAATACTTTACTTCAAGAAGTTTTAGTAATAGCAAAAAAATATTTTACACTATAATCACTTGTGTGATCTTCAGATCATATTTTAATATAAAATATTTACATTTGATGGCGTTTATTGTTCATTTATGATTTACTAACCTCTTGTTTGTTCTTTTTCTATACAGAATTAAAAAGAAACACAGTTGTGAGCTGTGAGGCAGATTAGTCTCCTGGTTAAGCTCTTGGTAACACTTTTTTAGCAGTCCCTGTAACATGTACCATTATGTCTTTACAAAAGTCAACTCGTATGTTTTGTTTTTTTTTCATGGCTGATTGCAACTCTGATATTTTACAAGTCATGGTCAGCCAATGGTTGATGTAAGCTGCCAATTTTAGACAATAAATATATATTTTTATTATATTTTATTTCTCCAAATATTTCCATTGTAGTTGCAGTCAAACCATCAATGGCATCAATTAATGTAGAAAAGTCATAACAGACCTGCCATCCTTGGTACAGGAATAACACAATAACATGTAGACCTGAGGGTGTCCTTGCCCTTTTAAGAAAAAGGTGTCATTGCCACTTTCAGCAAACACTTCTGCCTCTTTTTCTGCTCACAGATCTGCATATGTTATACATTGACCTAATATTACAACACTGTAAACCCGGATAAGTCAATACAACTCAAAACTTTTGATGTAACTGATTACGTCAATAGTTTTGAGTACATTAACTATATATTTTAATTAAAGTTAACTTTAAAAATTTAAATACATGAATTTGTACTTAAACTTTTAAAGTTAACTTTAATTAAAATATATAGTTAATGTACTCAAAACTATTGACGTAATCAGTTACATCAAAAGTTTTGAGTTGTATTGACAATCCGGTTTTACAGTGAAGGATATCGTCCAATATCGGCCTGATATATCAGATTACCGATATATCGGCCCATTTCTACCTCCACTATATACTATATGCTATACCTAACCCTAATTTAAGCCTAATCCTAACCTTTACCCTGGGTACACTGTATGATGTTACATGTTGTTACACACTTTTTTACACTGGTCCCATTAAGTAAATACACTGTAAGAGGGGCCGTTAAAATGAAAAGTAACCCAGTCCTAGTCTGAGTGGTCTGCTACACAACCCTGTGGTTTGGGGGGTGGGGAGGCTGAACAGAGAGAGAGCTTGATGGATAGAGAGTGAATGGATGAACTGAAAGTGAGTGGATGAACAGAGAATGAGTGGATGAACAGAGACAGGGAGGATAAACAGAGAATGAAAGGATGAACAGAGAGAGGGAGGATGAACAGAGAATGAGTGGATGAACAGAAAGAGAGCTTGATAAACAGAGAGAGAGGGGGATGAACAGAGAATGAGTGAATGAACAGAGAGAGAGAGGAGGTGGATAAACAGACTGTGAAAGTGTGCAGTGCTGACCATGTGCTCCGGGTGACACGCTAGAGAGGGGAAAAGCGATGTGCGGTGTGACTGTAGTTGCCGCGCCGCCACCTCCAGAGTGGGATCGGGCGCTCCTCCAGCGTCATGGTTCAGAGGGAAGAGCACCTCCAGCCTGCCGCCCCCACCGTGACCTCTTAAACACCACTTTTCTGGGGTTGTGACGGCTCACCGTGGGGGCCTGCTGGGAGCCAACAGGGGGAGGAGAAGCTTAATTTAGCTGAAACACACAAGCGCTCCTGCAGCAGCAGCACAGGCCAGATCAGACCTCTAACCGCAAAATGGTTCTAATATATTCCCAGTGCTACTTCTGAATATTAATAAAAAAATTAATAATTAATTTTGCCCTGGGCATGGCAAGATATACTAGTTTTAATTAGTGTACTGTACTCTTATGCAATTAAAAAATAATTTATGTCCATACGTATTGGCGTTTCCTGTGATCGCTTTTCTTGCCGGTGTCAACAGAGGCTGTGGTGGTAAGATTCACTTCTCAATATTCTTCCACTAAAGTGAACACAGTGAATTCAAGGGTGATCGGATTGTCACTGATAATTTACAGCGCAAAATAAGGATATAGGCCATTTGGAGTTTTAGGGGACCTGTAGCTGAATTAAAAGATTTAGGGGACCTGTAGCTGAATTAAGAGATTTAGGGGACCTGTAGCTGTGTCTCTCCAGGTGTGTATGTCGACTATCTGCTTTCAAATCACATTTTTTTCTGCCTTAGTTTTCAGTAATGTGTGTTGTAAGGGTGGGATCCTCCTCTCTCTTCCTCTCCTGGTCTGTCTGTCTCTCTCCTCCTCTCCTTCTCTCTGCATGGGGAGGTGGCAGATGGATGTGTGAGAAGCAGGAAATCTGCTCCTGTCCATGTCAGTTCTGCTCTATGGAGCAGTGATAACTGAATAATAATCCTGATGGTATGCTCTCCCTCTCTCTCTCTCTCTCACACACACACACACTTTCTCTCCACCTCTCTCTTACTCACTCCATCTCATTTTAGCCCCATCCATACTTCTCGCCTATCTTCTCACCATCATCCCTCTGTTTTCTCCTTTATCATCATCTCTCCATGTCCCTTTATCCTCTTTTGGGCCAATGCACTGGATATCTGTGGTGCCCTGTGGTGGAGCTTTGCTTGGAAATGAGTTGCTGAAGGAGGTACCTTACCTGCAGTTTGTACTTCTGTTGGATTCTTTTGTCTGTGCCAGGCTGGTCTTGCCTACCAGTATTGCTTAAGAAAGAGACAAATTCCTTTTGTCTTTTTCCCATTTTCTCATTCGGATTCTACTGGAACAAATGGCCATTTGTGTAACACATACAGTGACATTATGACTGTAGTAAAAAGGACAAAAAGGGAAAAAAATAATAATACAAGTGTCCTAAACCATTGGTTGCTTTAAGGTCAATAGCAAATTAAAATATTTTCTTCTGTAATCATTTTTGCAGAAACAATGCACTGTAAAGATTTTCTGCTCTTCATTATGAAGATGATCTCCTTACATATTTGTCTCTCTCTCTCTCTCTCTTTCTCTCTCTCTTTGGATTAATTACACGGTAGGAAGCCACATGGGCCTTTATGTGACTGACTGACTGCCATCAGCACCTTCAGATGTAAATTCAAATTTCCCTGAAAAGGAGAGGCTGACAGGAAAAAGGAGTGGGGGATTTATGCCACACAGTTGACAAGGGAGCAAAAAAAAGTGGGGAAGAGTGAGGAAGAGAGAGAGAGAGAGAGAGGGAAAACTTCAGAAGCCCAGCTAATGGAGCTGGCACGAGATTTGAGGATTTAATATTGCATGCGCTTGGGTTTTTTGTGCAATTGACCAACATGACATGCCTAACTGTCTAAATGGGAGGCTTTATGATGATAAGATCGCTGGCTAATAAGATATTTATGTGACATGCTGGCTGACGGATCCATCTCCCCACTGCCATCTTCACGCCTCGCCAAGCCGGTGAGGATCAAACGCAAATTCACCAAATGGGCTCGTTAAGTCAGGCGAACAGTCCATAAATGAATATTTGGAGGAAGTTCTTGCGAGCTGGGCTACGAAAGTTAGCTCTCGACAAATATTTGCAGCCGAAGCGTCCAAAGAATAATGTTTCACGTTTTTACTTTCATATAAAACCAATCAGAGCGATTGGCAGAACATCAGCAAAACCGCTAAGAGTGAGAAGGATGCTATGTCTTAACACAACAGTATGATGTTTTATACACAGGTGTCAGTGGTGGATTAATTCACACAAGGCACACAAAGTCTGCTTTAATTAGCTAGGCACACTAACGAGTCATTATGGAATTTGGAGAGGGCAATTAATGGGCAGTTGACAGTGTGAGCGCGTGTGTAGATGGCTGTCAGACGTCTATCAGCGAGCGAATGAGCGAAGAGAGAGTAGGCCCACGGCCCTGGGGTAGAAGCTCATCAACACAGTCCTGGTGACACATGTCAAGCTGTGTGTTTTCAGACCACACACACACACACATACACACACACACACACACATACACACATACGTTGGCATGGCGATCGTGGCTCCACAGTAATTAGCTTAATGGTGCTAATGAAGGAGTTGACATGGAAACACGCGGGGCATGGATAGCTGTTGATCAAAACACTCACTCAAACATACATACAGCACACACTAGTGTTAGACACACTAACACAACAGGCAACCCACCGCTGTACAAAACATATAAATAAAAGAGATAAAAATGTACCCTGAGGGCTGAGTAAAGTGCATATGAATATGTGGCACCTATAAGTAGATTTAGCATGGAAAAATCCACTGAATCCATATAAGAAAGACAGTGATAATATGCTACGTAAACTTTAACTTTGGCATTAAACAAATGAATAGACACTCGGAAAATAAAACAAAAAAATAGAAGATGGGGAATTGCATCATTTGTACCAAAAAAAAAACTGGTCAGGCAGTGGGAAGAGCTCCACTGAAGTAATGGATGTCATTAAAATAATTCAGGCTTCGAAAAAACAGATCCTTTTTTTAACATGACCTGTTTTTTTAATTTAGTAAATTGTATTTGTTTATTTGTTTTTGTTACTGTGGCTCATTCTGATTTCTGTCAGCTATATCTATGCTTTCAGTATCTATGTAACCCAGTATATTACTATGCCAGCTTTCTGTCTTCAGTGTTGTGGAAACACCCACTCACCCAATCACTGACTCACTCATTACATAGAAAATCTATTAGCTTCAGTAAGTAGGGCTAGCCTGGTAAACCACCCCCTCGTACTTCACTGCGGTTTGTACAGAGGGTCTGGAACTGCTGTATTGAGAAGCTCTTTTCTTCCTGGAGGTGTGGACTCTGCTGAAATTTAAAACAATTGGATCTGCCTTTACCCAAATGTTAATGGCTAATTGTGACGTATGCAATGCGCCAGAGGAGAAAGCTGGACGACTAAACTTTTCCCGAACCCTGTGTGGAGTAAGGTCACAACGTCTCTTTCACAAATGAAACTCCTTAAACATTCTTCTTGCTCTGTTGCTACAACAGACTGAATGGCCTTGCTTACTTTGCTCTCTGCTGCCATTGCTGAGCTACATCCACAGATAGACTACAAGTGAACAAGTGCAATATAGCGCGCACAATAAATGTCATTGGTCACTAACACTCCCTGTGTTCACTGATTGGCCCAGTAAGAGTTCTACCGGAGAAATAGCCTTTCAATATAGCAGTTCCAGACCCTCTGTACAAAACGAAGTGACGTACGAGGGGATGGTTTACCAGACTAATGTAGGGCATCAACAAGGACATTAATGACATTACACTTAAAATTATAAAATGATAAAAATGTCAGTAACCTAGCAATGCTAACATGACAGAGGATTGGCCAACATTTGCCAAAATTACAAGGAACCAAATGCAATGTGCAGCACAAAATGCTAATGCTATATGCCTTGCACTTCAACTCATAGATAGCATGCATAGCAATGGCAATATGACTTTAAGACCTTTTCAAGATGTCTTCACAGTGTTGTTAAGCCACTGTTGAACACAACACCACAACTCCTGGACAAATGTGGCTGCTTATTAACAAAGTCTTAGGATCCACATTGACATTTTTACACTGGATGAGAAACTAGATACTTTCAGGGTGGATAAATGTTGCTTACCTTGTTGAAAGATTGCCTTTCATTTTAATGTGAAACGTCATTAACTCCTCTAGTGGGCAGTAGCTAGCATTCTGAGATACTCTTATCCAAAGCAATCTACAAAGCTCGGCCCAGCTTGACCACATTCTGTGTGGCAACATTAACCCCTACACCAATACGCCCCTAAAGAGATGTTAGTTTAAACTGTCTGTCCTGCACACAAATGTTGATGACATACATGCAAGGACAGTTTAACATCTCACCCTGTATGCAGCCATTATCGCACTTTTATTTTGGCAAATATATGATGAAGCTTGATATTGCATTTAAATTTGCACATGTACAATAATTAACAAATATGTAGTCAGATCTGTGTGTGCATAGTCAACTTTGTAAACTTGTGGTGGACTTCTTAATTGGCTGTGATTTTCATCCATTTTTGTACAATTCTAACATGCAGATCTTTCACACAGGTATTTCAAATAATTAGGGTAATGTTTACCATGTTTACCATCATGTTCAGACATACGTATGCTGCCTATTGGATCTATGCAAGTAATGCATCTTTTGTCCCTCATTTGTCCTTTCCTAAAAGCTTTTCGACTGTCATTTAGTTTAGCCAAACTATTTTCAGTGTCCAAAGTTTTCATCATAAGTGCTTCTGTATCAGTGTTCTAGTTTTTATTAAAAAAAAATACAGAGGCAATTTGTTTTTGTCAAAGCGAAACTTAAAGACCCTGTTTTAGCACCACATGACCCTCTGTGAAGAGCTTTGCGGAGAGTTAGGTAGGGCAGCCAGTGTAGACTGCCACTCCTTCTTTCTGCCCAATGACCCGTGGATACTGCTACGACTGCACATGTACGTAAGTGTGCCACGACTAAAGCTACACACATCAACTACATTTGAACTGTGGCATAGCACATTGGATTTAGGTGTGTGTGTGTGTGTGTGTGTGTGTGTGTGTGTGTGTGTGTGTGTGTGTGTGTGTGTGTGTGTGTGCTTTCTTGTGTTTGTGTTTGTTTATGAGGTCAGCAGCTATGGTAGTGGGTAAACAAATATATGTGAAAAAAAAACACAATCCGATAACAACATAGTTATAACAGTGAAATGCCCAGTCACACAGTCACTGAAAGGCAGACATTTTCCCCTGGCTGGACAGCTGCTCCCTTTGAAGAGCGCCCATGTTTGACACAGACCATACCTGTAAGCTCCACCTGCCACTGTGTTTGCCTTTGATTAGGGCCATGTAGTGCCTGGAAGCCCGCCTGGTGAAAAGCTTGCGCTCTCCCTCTCTCTCTCTCTCTCCCCCCTCCTCCCTTTGTACCCCTCCCCTCATCCCCCCTTAAATCTCAGCCCAGCTCCTGTGTACTCTATATTTATTATCCAGGGTGGCACAGTTGATAGATGAGATACCTGCTCAATTACAAGGGCACAACATTGCCTTCTCCAAGCTGATAGGGTGAAAAACATGCTCTGTTTTTTTTTTTTTTTTTTTTTTTTTTTTGGTGTGTGTCCCAAAAGGGTGATATAGTATTATGAAGACATCTCCCAACATCGGACCTAAATATGGTCTGACCTCATCACTAAACAATACCGTGATTCTACTGTACTTTTCACACTGTCTACATTACACTGTAATCTTACTGTAATCATGGGTTGATGCTACAAAACAAGTCAGTGAGTAAATAAATAAATAAATAAATAACATAACATAATATGAATAAACCTCTCTGCCATGTCCTTTCTGAAGGCATAAAATATGAGGGCCCTTTCTTTTTTTCAGCTGTGATCTTCCTCCTCATTTACATTTGCATCGTGAGCGCTTTCACACGCCAGAGCGCAACAAGGAAGCGCGGGTGCAAAAAAAAAAAAAAATTCCACTTTCGCTCGGGTCAGTGCTCGACGCCGGGGTCTCCACCAACAACTACAGAACGCTAATTACTTTCAGGCGTGATGAAACACTTGTTTTAAGGCCAGCGGCTGTCAGGGCCGTTTGCAGAGGAGCCTGGTGTTGACACACAGCAGGGGGTGGGGTGGGGGGGGCATCATATTAAAGGCATATTTCTGTGGCACCCGATGCTAAAGCGGGCCAAAGCCCGAGCATTAATCTTTATTCTGCTGAGATTTGTGAAAGGCGAGATTGAGAGGAGGGCCGGCGATGCAGAGTGTTCCGAGGCGGACATCTTGAAGCGTGATGTTGAGCTATGTTCCTGCCCGGGCAGGGGAGGCATCGACATATAAAATGGTTGTAAATTTGCATTAGGCTCAATCCATCATAGGCGAGGGGCGAGCCGGAGAGCGGGGGACAATGTGCAAGCTGCTCTGTGCTACACTGTGGAGCAGGCAGCTTCTGACAGATTCCTATTTAAGTGACTGTGAATGCAACAATTCCACAAATAATTTGTCAAGCGGTGCAGCTGAACTAGCTCTGAACCCTCTGCCTCCTCTCTCTCTCTCTTATTCTCTCTCTCTCTCTCCCTCCTTCTCTCTCTCCCTTTTCCTCTAAATCTCTCTTTCTCTCTCTCTCTCTCTCTCTCTTTCTCTCTTTTTCCCTGGCCATGGGAACAGTGGTAGCCCAATAGTGCCACTAAGTGTGTGCTCTGCACTAATAGTCCCGTTATCTCCCCTCCAAATGAAGAGGGGGTACAGGAGAGAGAAGGGGAAAAAAAGAAAGAGAGGAAAAAGGGCTCCTCCACTTCTGATATTGTCTGCGTATCAGGTAATGGAGTTTAGCCATGCATATATTTACCATACAATAGATATTCCTCAGATGATTAGGGCTGGCTAATGGGAATGGATGAAAGAGTAGTCTTATTAAGTGTGAGTGTGGGCCCTTCCTTTTTATTATATCAGTTCAGGTGCTAACACAGTTAGCTTGCTCGCCCTTTGACTGGGGAGTTTCACACCTACCATGCGGGTCTTGTCTTGTCATTATGTGGGTAAATGTGATGTGGTGTAGACCAAGCCTGAGGTAGGGGTTAAAGACACTAACATGGCCACTGCATCTGACCCAGAGCAAATTATATTGTATTATTATAATGTATTTATTGTCTAATGTGTAGAATAACATTGAACTCAATATAGTTCACAGCCCTAGTATAGGTCTGCTAGTTGGAAACAGCCAACGGTCATACAACACTTCTCCTTGGCTCTTATTGTTGGAATTCTGAACTATCATAATTTCTCTCTTTTTTCTTTTTAACATATTTTTTATTTTGTTAATTATTATTTTGGCATTCTAATTATCTGCTATGCTATATAAATCACTACTGATAAGAACAATTGCTGTATTTCTGCACCTTTACCTGCATCCAGATTTGATTGGTTGATTGTCCTCTGTAAACACAAACTATATAAGGGCATGTCTTTAGGTCCAATGTTTGATGACTGATGATGGGCTGACTGTGACCAAAAATGTTCTGCACTTTTTATTTCACTGGCTAGCTCCTTTTTGTGTCAATTAAATGCACTTTCTGTCTACATCGACAGTAGAGATGCAAGTCCTTTCTAGACTGAGCATGAAATTCTGAACTGACATTTCATCTAGTCTTTGCTAATTCAGCAAACCGTGATATGAAAATGGCTTCAATCAAGGCATGCGTAGTTTCGAGAGCTAAAATTGACAAATGACTACCCATTAGTGTCCTGCAAGTCTGGACAGACTTTATCACATATTGGTCATATATCATGTCGGTTATCAAAAAATATAAAAGCTGTGTAACAGCGTAAAATTTGTTTCAAACTTCAAAAGTCAAGTTTCAAATTTGATGTCTGTCTTCACGCCTTCATGTCACATTATTAGATTTCATTAAGAATAATTGTTTTGCTGAGTATGTCTGGGGAAAAAATATATATTTATTTTTCTCTGAAGTCTGTATGATTCCAAGAAGCAGTTCTATCACATTAAATAAAATACAACATTGGCGATACCATAATGTACATTTCATCCAAACAAATTTCCAAACACATTTTATGTCCATCATACACTAAAATGAAAGATTATGGATAACATTTCCTGTTTTCCTGTACTCTTAAAATAAATCATACAGTATAACATTTAAATATGTTATAAAATCAAATAAAAGCATTCCATGAAGGCTGTGTCCAACCTTTGTTCTTCCAGCACAGGATGTCAAGAGAGGAGAAAGAGCTCTGATATTGGTGCTTTGGCTCAAAAACAGTCTCCTCTTACATAGTCCAAAGGTAGGTAGGCCTATACTACAGAGGTGGCTAAATGACAGTTCTAGTTGATTTAACCCAGACATAGTCATAAACAAGAAGAACCCATTGGCATTTGTCTAGTGGAGAGAATGAAAGTCCTGGGCTCTTTTTACTAACAGGTTTTACAACTACGTCTGGGTTAACTAAAGCAGGTTTATCAGTTAACCACCTTTTTGTAGCATACCCCCTAGGTCCTGCAAATGGAAAATAAAACAGTGACAAACCAACCTTTGTTCTTGTAGCAGTCTGTCAGGAGGAAAGAGAGCAAGGGCCCTGATATTGTATTATTCACACAATAATGACCTTAAAGCATTCCATCAGCCGCGTTATTTATCAAAAACAGGCGGCGAGCGGGGTGAAGGATGTCCCTTATCTCTCCCTGTCAGCGGGGACATTAGTCACGGTGAAAGTTTGGTTGCGATCAGGGCGAAGGGGGTCCTCGTTGTCATTTTAAATTGCTAATCAATCATGGGATCAGGCGCTTGCTGTGGTCCAGATTACGGAGCGGTCGCGCACAGACACGCAGGGCCATTTGTGAGGGCCTGACTCATGCAGATGAGGACAGTCCACCAGTTTAACATTGTTGATCACACACCAAGAATGCAGAAAAGAGAGAGAGATGGGGGGACAGAGAGAGAGAGAGGGAGAGAGAGAGAGAGGGGGAGAGAGGGAGAAGGGGGGGGACGAGGAAAGAGCCTTAAGCAATGACTTCAGAGAGGGCAAACCAAAAAGGGAAAAAATGCTCATTCATCATTATTGTCATGGGCTTTCGTAAATGATAACAATTTGTCTTCATCCTATTTTTAGACAATGAGGCACAATAGCCATTTTGCCAGATGGGATGGTGGCCTATCCTTGCAATATGTTTCCCTTTTTCTTGCATGTCCTTTAAGAGATGCTCTTTAATTATTTGTTCACTTTATTAACTCAGGTTAATTTTCCTTTCCAAGTGCAAACCTGAGCTATTGACTGCCACACACAAATAAATAACTTTTTAAGAAGGGTTCCCCAGTTTAAGAGGGGGAATCCTTTTCAACAACCCATCATTTATTTCTTCTTCTGGTCTGTAAATAAGGGGTCTTTTAAGCCACCATGCTGTGAGAAATATCTGTGTCTGTAAAAAAAAAAAAACCCGCTCCTCCCCTCTTCAGTTTTTGCACATGGCGCACACGGTACGTGATCCAGTTTTTACAGCCCAGATTCATGCATCTGTGGGGCTCCGTAGGGAAACCTGAGCAGACCTTGCTGGAGTCTGGTTTACAGTGAGATGTGGCCCGCTGAGAGCCACAGATTCAGAAGTACTAACTTGCATTTGGCCTTATGCAGCTTTTGCTCTCTCGTATGCTCCCTTTTTTTTTAGGATTCACTTTTATTTTAGTCCACAGACATACTTTGTGTTCTACTTTTCTCGGGTTACCGAAGACCGTATTTAAGACAAAGTAACTAGTAAAATAGATCAGCGCAGCCACTGGTGAAACGTATAGAGGGGACAGATATGGCGCTTACCCAAAGGAGGAGGGGAGGGGGTGGGGTGGGGGGAGGGGGGACAGGTGCGAGCGAGCGGGTTGGGATTATTGAGAAAGCGACGCGGTGGAGATGGAGAAGGATGTGGGTACCATTGCGTTGTTCTCCCAGATGGGACAAAAGGAGGTCAGAGTTGTGACGGAGAGGGATGAAGACAAATGGCGTCAGGTGAGGATGTATGGGCCCGCTATAATTGACATCTAACGCACACGTTGACCTTGTGACATGCAGGCTACTGCCGGGGACGGAATTAAAGGAGCACATTAGTTTGGCCAATTGACGCAGCCATACTATTCCCCCAGCAGTTGAATAACCATAGCGCCAATGTAAGAGCTGCTTTTAATGACTATAAAAACCCTCCTACAATGACTTGGAAACTGCATAGGTAATCCATTGGAAATCAATAAAACTATATCTATAACAGCCCCACGTGCAACCAAATGTGTGAATTGCCATTTCCTGCTCATTGTTTCCTCCAGTACACCAAATTTATCATTTAAGTTGTATCAGGGTGTCACGGTGTTTGTACATTCATCTAAAGTTGGCGGTACAGAGGACAGGGGTATCCTGTGACTGGCTTAGACTGACACTCTGTGAGGGGTCCCTCTTGTTGTAGTCTTGTAAGACTTGAGTACTTTTTAAATTTAAATGTTTGTTTTAAAGCCACCCCCAAACCTCCAAACACTCTTTAGAAAACAGGAAGTGAGCAAAACGTGAGGAATCAATAGTGAAAAGTGTTGTTCAGCCAAATTATTAAAAAAAACCAGCAAAGAGACCAGATCAGTGTGTGGTGATTTTTTATTACTAATAAGAGACATTTAGACGTAAGAGACACACTTTTGCTGCTCATCATCAGCACCAGGGCCTTTAAACGGCTGTGCATGGGGAATTTCTTTTTTTTTGCGAGTGTTTAAGGACTCTTAAAAAACAGTTTATCATGTAATTGTAAGTGGAAGCTCTCCACTAATCATACACGATGCTGTAATCCAGCATGTCGGGACCCTTTCCTCTCACAGGGCACTCTTCATTAAACCTACGGTCCACCTTTTGCTCTTTGTGGTATTCAGCTTTATTTATTCATGATCATTATTGTTGTTTTTTGGGTCTTAAGACCTCATCCCATCACAGGAGTGACCCCAGCCCAGATCCATCATCATCCTCAAAGAGGCCTTGGCAGGAGGGGCAGAGGAGGAGGAAGCTGAAGGAGAAAAAAGGAAGAATGAGAGAATGAGGATGTCATTTTTAAATGGCTTTAGCCGGGCTTTAGCAGGCTTTTTGTGTAGTCACATATGTCGACATGAAAAACAAACAAACAGCATTAAATGAAATGTTTATCATATTGTGATACTGTATGCTATGCTTTTAAATAAAAGTCTACAAGAGTTAAACTTTTATATGTTAAACAGCATAGATTTTTGTATTTTAAATAAATATTAAAAAAAGTTTTAAGGACTGCAGATTGGACAAAACTTGGATCAGAATGTAAGAATCTGCTGATTTAAGATTATGTTTATGGCTTCACTCGTGAAAAACTGCTTACAGGTAAGCTTGGAATTCAAAAAATTAGGACAATCCTTGTTTGCGGACAGACAACCTGGCACAATGGACCGCTGTTGGATGTATTTTCTCCCGAGCACACCGGAGTTTATACTCTCTTTGTTGAAAATTCTTCACTTGGGAATTGAAGCACGGAGGCGCACTGCAAGCCACCGAACACAAATCTATCCCTCCCGCCCCGTGTGGGAGTGACACGTCCATGAGATACCTCCCCTTCTTCTCGCTACCCAGCATGCTTTGCGGTATTGGCGGCCTCAAAGCCATAATTTATCACATATCCACTGTATTCTTCTGTTCTTCAAGGAATGTACGAGAGCCTCTTAAGACGCCATTGATTTTTATTTGATTAAACGTCTGCTCGTTCGCAGCAAATTAGAGGGAGTTTAATCAAATCAGAATCGATACCTACTTAATAAAACAACCCCCATCTTCACTCAAAGTGAAACTCAAAGTAGTTTCAGAAAACACTGGCCAGAAGAGAAAAAGGATATATTCAGAGCAGGCCAGACACAAAATGGAGGCTAATTCAGTAGTGTTTTGGACATTTAGTGGTAGGAAATTGGTCAGTATCAGTTGCTCCTGGGTGTCTGAGGAGTCATTTTAGACAGGAGCCAAGTGTTGGCCTGATTCAACGCACATGTGAGATCACAGATGAAGCTGGGGAAACCGAGGCTAGGGGGGTTTGCAGGGTGGGGGGTTAAGAGTTTAGAAGTTATGGTTTGGTCTGACACCATTTTCTCTTCCAAATCCCCTCTGGCAATCACTCATTTTTATTGTCCATCTGCAAGAGAGTCTCTTCATGAAAATAAAGTATCATTTTTGACAGAGCGATCCAGATCCCCCAGCAAAAGCTGAAAGCTTTCCCTCCCTGTCTGACTGATGGTTACGGTGGAAGTCCTGCTCTCAGTGTTTGTGTGTGTGTGTGTGTGTGTGTGTGTGTGTGTGTGTGTGTGTGTATGAGGGGACTGGGCTCCAGAAAATGCATTTGAAGCCAGTTTTGTAAGTGGCAGGTTTTAAATAAAAAGCAAGTTCTTGCATACCACATTTGAAGAGCCAGGACAACTATTCAAATTCGTGTTGGTGTAGCATGTAACTGAGCCCTGTGGAATTTGCTACTTATGAGAGGTTATATTGTTTTGGTATTTCCAATGTCATTTTTATTATATGATTGGCATGTTGACCTCTTGCCCACATCACAGGCCATGAGAGAAATACATCTTCTAGACATTCATGGCCCAAAAGTATTCAAGTGTAGCGTTTTTACATGCGCACTGTCTATTACATATCATCTACCTCATGCTTATTTACCTGTTTCCAGAAATGATTTACAGATTCTGGTAAACACTAGAACATATATTGTGGGGACCATTTTATTCTCTGTGTCATATATTTTCTACAAACTTTCTTCTTATTGCCTACAAATTCTCATAACAAGCGAAGTTTGGCCAGTAGAATATTTAGCCTTTCTTGTCTTTTTTTGTTTGTTTTTGTCTTTATCTTAAAGCACTTTGTGATGTACTCTGTGCTAAAACAATGCACTACATAAATAAACACCAACCTACCTACCTCTAACTCTAACTCACCACAATGTATTACAGCCCAGGAGCGCAAGTATCTATCTCCCCTCTCTGTGGTCGGTCCATCTTTCCTCAGACTCTCCTGGGCTGCACAGCAGTGAAGTGCGCTGTGGGATCCTGAGCACCTGACCTGACTCTAATGCCCCAGTCCCCCCCCCCACACACACACACCCACATACACACCCTCCACACCTACCCCTCCTCACTGGAGAGCCCCAGGCTGGCTTGAGGGGGCAGGAAGGAGATCTACTCCACCCTAGGGGCTGGCAGGGGGACGCAGAGACGCGCAGCGGTGGAAGACAGGAGAGGCTTGTGAAGAAAGCCCACTAGGCACCATGGGTAATCTGCACATCCATGTACAAGCACTCCCTTTTTCCCAGGGCCCAGTGGCCCTGCTCTGCTCTGGCAGACAACTCATGAATAAATGCACAGTGAAAACAATTAGGCTCCCTTAACTCTCGCTGGCGTAAATCCATTCCCCTTATGTGCATCCCTAAAGCCTGCCCTGCTTGTTTGGCTGTTGTGACATGTGAATTTATGAGAATGTACAAGTAATATAAATGTTGATCAGGGGAGGGTAAGTTTCCAGGCACTGGTCTCTTATGATATGAGCACTGTGAGTCACACTACTGAGTGCTACCGAGACCCCACTGGTGCAAACACCTTGCCCACTTTAATTACTGCGCCACAAAGCTTTGTTTAAAACCAAATTACTTGGCCATCGAATAATCTCACAGAATCCACAAAATGATCGGCATAACATGGATTACGTTGGCCATCCGTGTCTCCTCATCAAGCCCTTCCAGTATAGGGTTGCCTCTTCCTCTTAGCTTCCCTAAGTACTGTTTACAAACGGCTTTAAAAAAAAATACCCATCTTTACCAATACACCACCATGTCAGATTAACAGTTCATAAGCACATTTTTTTGCCCCCTCCTGTGGCTGGTAAACACAATTTATCTTAATCCCTACAGTTTTAACAAAGGCTGTCTTAAAAATAATGAAGGTTCAATGTAATTAATTAAACGCAGCGTGCACTATTCCATTCCCTCCAAATAGGAATGGAGCCTATTGATATCACAATCGACAGCTGTTATAATGCTCTGTAATTTGATTTCCAGCGCGGTCCTTGTTTTGGCCATTACCACCTTATCATGCGCTTCTCCCCCTTTATCACCTCCCGTCTCATATTTGTTGCTTGACAATGTTCCTAATCTGCTTTTCGTTAACAACGCAGGCCGCCTAATACTGAAAGACAAGGCAGCTAGGCCCCAGCACTCCACTGGCCAGCATTTCCACTGTGTTTTTTAAATAGGGCCTCTCTCTTTCTCTCTCTCTCTGTCTCTCTCTTTTTCTCTGTATCTCTTTCTCTCTCTCTTTCTCTCCCTCTCTCTCTCTCCCTCCATCTCAGCTGTCAGTCAAAATGAGGGGCTGAAGCGGCTGGCATAAATTGTTAAAAGCAGTTTTAGGTAAAGTGGGAGGGAGATGGGCGCGTCTGCATGGGTATTTTTCTCCCTCCCCTCCCCTCCCCTCCCCTCCCCTCCCCTCCACAAAAGCCAACCTCAATTTGCGTCAAGTGGGGTTAAAAGAGCTGGGGATTAAAGCAATAAACTGGCTGCTGTCAGGCCCCGCAACCCTTCCACTAACGTCTCAGTGCCAGAGCCGCGCTGTTCAATATCATCGGGCATTAGATCATGTGACAGGCGAGGTGATGGGCGCGCGTCACAGGCTCCGACAGTTCCCATCGCCGCTGAAGAATTCATCCACGTCGAGCACAATCGAAGTTGACGCCAGTCCGCTCTCGTCTGAGATGGGAAATCCAATCCGATTCCGGGGAGCGTCAGGTGAAAGCACACACACACAACGGCGGCGGGGCGGCGGCGGGGCGGGCGGGCGGACATGAAATCCCCTCGTCGTCTGATGAAAACGAGAAGGAAACATTCGGGAAAGGGGGAGAAAAGTGGATGCATGCAAAGGGGCTTTTCAATTGGAGGCGGCAGCCAGGCTCACCTGTGCAAACTGGCCCTCAGAGACTCGGGGCTAATGGAGTGGTCATATACACTGACTACAGATGGATACAAAAAAAAAACATGGCTGCTGCATAGTGGCAGTGGGGGTGAGATTCTTATCTTGCATGAGAATGAATGTTTTCTATTCCTGTTTTTCCTTCACTTCTGTTATCATTTTCAAGCCAGGCCCCTCTCTTTCTTTCTTTCCCTCTCTCGCTCCATCTCTCTCTCTTTCCCTCCTTCCTTGTCTATCTCACCCGGCCCTCCTTCCCCTGTCTCCCCTTCTCCTTCGCAGATAAATATTCTCATCCACAGTAATCCAAACCCGTTCAGACAGCTTTCCTCCTCTGAAAGCCCCGGTGGACAGTTACGGGGCTCAGGCATAAATAAAGACTGCCACAGGTGCTGCAGCGGAGTGACTGACAGCCGACAAGACCCCAGGCAGCTAGCTGTCAGAAGCAGGTCCCTCCAACCCTTTCCCTCCCTCTCTCCCTCACTCCCTCCCTTCCTCTCTCTCTCTCTCACTCCCGCTCCCGCTCTCTCTTGCTCTTTTTCTCTCGCCTTTTTCTCTCCCTCTCTCCCCGAGATGGACTCAGGCTTTATCACTCAAGGGTCTGCTAATTCACCAGCCAAGGTTTCACTGATAAGGCCAGCTTCTCACTCTCTCTCTCTCACCCCACCACCCTCACCCACCCACTCACCCTCTCCACTCCTCTTTTTCTCTCCCCTGCCACCTCACCCCTCCTTTCTCACCCCCCCCCCCTTTCTCCAGCGAAGAGAAGGACAGGTCCCCAGGACAAACAGCTCTTGTCCCCTCTCCAACACGTGTCTGTCTCCCTGACAGCGGGGCCCGGTGGGTTACAATGCGCCGTGCCCTTTGAATTAAGGGACGCGGGAGATACACTGATAAAGTGACACTCTCCAAACGCCAGAGGAGGAGAGGAAATGAGGGACAGGAGGAGGAGGTGGGGGAGGAGGGGGGAGGAGTGGGAGGCGGAGGAGGGGGAGGAGGGGAAATGGAAACAGCATACGCTCACTCTGAGACAAAACCACACACACATGTGCTCACGCACACACCCACACACACACATACGCACGCGTGCACACACACACGCACACACACACACACAGATACACTCACTGATGGTTATTCAGGCAGAAATGGATGGGAAGTCATAAATGGATGCGAAAAATATCAAGCCAGTCAAATCACTAAGAGTGTGGTGGCATTTACCAACCTTTTTTATTTTCTCTCTCACACACGCACCCCCCCCCCCCCCCACCACCACCACCACCACCACCACCACCACCTCGTCTCTGTCTCTCCCTCTGTCTCTCTCTCTCTTTCTCTATCTCTATCTCTCTCTGTGTCTCTGTCTCGCCTTCTCTCTCTTGCTCTCTCTCACTCTATCCCGACTGCAAGTTTCACCATCTCCCTAATGAGACAAGATGTCGCAAGTGATGGCCTGCCGTGGAAAGGCAGGAGTAAGGCAGATTTCCGGGGGTGAATTTTCCAGTTGAAAGCTAATGCTGCACCTATCATTGAGTATATTTACTGAGTTCATCAGTGAAGGGACAAACGCATGTCTCGCTGGCTGGAAGCCGTCTAGCTCCTCCCGTCTCTCTCCCTCTCTCTCCCTCTCTCTCTCTCTCCGCCATCCCATCATTTATAATAAAGACTGCGGGTGTCTTTTAACCAGCTCAGGTGGAGGTACGTACCGTACGTTACCGTACGGTACGTGGTGCAGTGTGTGTGGGGGGGGGAGGGAGTAAAGACAAAAACATTTAGAGGAATCTTCTTCTCCTTCTCCTGACAATAATGAGTTCTCGGGGCTTCAAAGCCACACTAGAAAGCCAATCAGACACAGAAGTAATCCCAGAGATATGAGGAGCAATTTAAAATATCAGTCTGGCACTTTTTAATTGTCAATTCTTCCCTTTGAAATACTTCTACCGTCTGACATCTAACATGCTTTTGTGCAGCATGTCTTCTTCTCATTCGCTTCCTCACTCCCCCTGTTCTTTGTAACCTCTTTGCTTTATTTTACATTTAACCACAATCACCCAGGGAGTAATGTAAGGGCTTCTCTCTGTCTTTCTGTCTCTCTCTCTCTCTCTTTCTCTCTCTGTCTCTTTCTCTCTCACTCACACACACACACACACACACCCAAACTGTTTCTATCTTTTATTTGCCTTCCTAAAATGCTGCTCAGCTGGTTTGGCACCACCTTTCATCCACACTGAGAACCCAGAAGAAGCTGTGCGGCGTTCTTCCTCCGTTTCATGCACAAGGAGGCGGGAAGAGGAGAGAGAAAGCCTTATTAAAAAAAAGGAGGATCAATTACCGCTACAGAAAGTTCCCTAATTCCTCTCGCTATGAGGGGGAAACATGTGTGACAATAGCCTCAGGCAATATGAGTGTATTGTTAGAAAAGCATCGTCAGAAAAAGGCAGCCTCTCTTTGCAGAGATAGAGAGAGACAGAGAGAAAGCGTGTGGGAGACAGAGAAAAAGCAAGAGAGGGAGTGAAAGTAAACGACACAGAAAGAGGCGAGAGCGAGAGCGAGAGTGAGAGAGTAAGAGAGAGAAAAGAGCCACTTTTTTTTT
This sequence comes from Setipinna tenuifilis, assembly GCA_030347295.1. Lineage (NCBI taxonomy): Eukaryota > Metazoa > Chordata > Actinopteri > Clupeiformes > Engraulidae > Setipinna > Setipinna tenuifilis. The sequence goes on along the minus strand of CM059280.1, from coordinate 11,293,476 downwards.
TTGCACCTCTGCTCCCTTACATTTCTGTTTCCATCGTTTAGGGAGAGCAGGGATCTCTCTCAAGGTCTTTTCTTTTTTTTCC
>CM059280.1:11280894-11285894 GCA_030347295.1 Setipinna tenuifilis | reverse complement strand
GCACACATGCACGCATACACACACACATACACACACACACAGGGACAGGAAAACTATGTAAACAGTATGTAAACTGTATGTTGTTTGCAATGGCAGATATGGTCAGAGGCCTATTTTTGCATGTGGAGGACTGAAAGAAAGAAAGAAAAAAAGAAAGAAAGAAAGAATGAATGAAGAAAAGACACAGAAAGAAAGAAGGAAAGACAATTAGCAAGTCTTTGACCATCGTTAAAGTAAGTTGGAAATTTCTTTCTGACATATGCTTAGCTGCATGCATTATGTATGTAGCATCCTCAGCTACTAAATAGCTATGCAAGTGCATTAGCAGCACCACCCGCACCACCTGCACCTCCTCTCTACCTTTGGAGCCCGTGAAAGCATATGAAAGCAGCCAGCCAGGGTGATCATCCCGCTTTTAATTAATGACTGAGTGAGATTGTTGTTTTGCTCCCCGCTTCACGCCGAACCACGTTGTTTATTCCGACACGTTGTGGTGTTTATAAGCACGGCGTCACACTGAATGCAGATGACATCAAAACCCCCATTCACCCCCGTTAAAGGCTGACAGGCTGGGCGGAAAGTGCTGGAAGCTGTAGACTCCTGTCGCATTACGACAAGCAGACGAGCGGGCCATTTTAACTTTTAATGCTCGACGGTGGCACGCAAGTGTGCCTCTAATTAGGAGGGACGTTTCACAAATGAAGTGCGTTCCTATTGTCTGCGAGTGGCGTGGTTTTATTTTATTATTTTTTTTTTTTTTTAAAACTTGAGTACATTTTTTTTCCCTGGCTCTCCGTTTGAGTTAACAAGATATGTCATAAAACTGATCTTTGTCTTACCTCGACCATCCCCCCTCTGCTTCAGAGAACACACAACCACTATGTGTCTCTCTACACACACACACACACACACACATACACACACTCTCTCGCTCTCTCTCTCTCTCTGTCCCTTTCCTTCATATCTAACTCATACAGACAAACACACACACACACACACATACAGCCACACACACACATGCACTTACTCTCTATCTCTTCCTCTCTCTTTCTATCACTTACTCATACACACACACAAACACACACACACACACACACACATACACACACACACTCACATATGTACCCCCCCCCATCCTGCCCTGCCTCCCATTTGCTGAGTTGTTGGTGGCAGCGTTGGGGTTGTGCTTGACTTTGTTAATCGGCAGACGACAGCCTAACAGCTTGCGCGACCGTAATTAACGCCGCTTGAAATAAGCGTGATGGAGGAGTTAGGGGGGGTGGGGGCTGGGGGGGGGAAATGAAATCAAATAAATAATTCAGCCAAATGCGAACACGTCGCAGCGGTGGACGCTGACAAGCTCAGGTGGGGCCCACCTGACCGGGCACATCGTCACACAAAAAAAACACGCCGACGCAAACGGGGGCTCGGAGCAGAGAGGGGGGGCTAAATTATTCACCGCGTCAAAAGCCCCCGCCGTGTGACTGCTTAAAAGCCATTATTATGTTTAATAGTAATGACTTATCTAAAGGGGTGTGGATGCGTTGGATGGGGACAAATGGACGGATTGTCAGAAATCACTGGTCCTTCACTTTGTGAGTGTCCTGTGTTGGGCTAGAGGCACCAGCAGTCATGCCTCTTGCTTTCCTCCCTTCTCTTTCCTGCATGTGAGTAATACTGCACATGTCATTTTTAAAAGGCGGATGTAACAATATAACACAACTTAATCGATTTGAAAACCTGCCAAAGAAGCAAATCGTAAACCTTGAGTGTGTTTGTTAAACAATATGTTAAATGATGATATTATGATGGAACTGCTAACTACAATAGCTAAAAAATAAATTGTTGTCTTTGCTGCATGGTGGCATGTAGAGCCGCTGTTTGTGTTAAAATATGGGTAGACTATATAGTTTTATTTACACAGTCATGGTTTCATTTTCTGTTTTGAACAATACATTTTTTTTTTTAAATCTGCCAATCAAAATTCAATTAAAGAGCTGTAAAAACTGTTTTTTTTCCCCATGAGCTTGTAGTCCATAAAATGTAAACAAATGTAATATGATACATTTAATAAATACTCAATACATAACTTAATAACATAGCTACATTCATTCACACAGTACCTTCTTCTAATATTATGAGACTCCTGTGGGAAGAAAACAGTGGCAAGAAGACAAAATAAAATGATAGTGACTTAATGGCCTTGCTAGTTTCCATTACCTTATAAGGTTAATAGCTTACACCTGTGCCACTTGTTCTGGGCACAGCTAACAACATGTACATGGAGAGATGCCTGTTTACATATGCAGCTGCTAACTTCTCAAAGCCACACAAGGGTGAAATTATCATTTTCATTGGTAAAGGGTAGAAAGCAGTGGTGAGAGAGAGAGCGAGAGAGAGAGAGAGGGAGAAAGAGAGAGAGAGAAAGGGAGAGAGAGAGGAGAGTGCCAAAATCCTTAGCATATAAATAAACTAATTCATCACCGGCTTTTTTCTACAAGAATAAACACTAATTTTCCTGATGGTGACCCTGACAAATGGAGCAGCGTACGGCGTCCCCCGGCACATTGCGTTGCGTTGTGGTGTGCGCTGCTCCCCCTGTCTGGTCATCTCTCGCTCGGACACAGCACAGCACAGCACAGCACAGCACAGCCAGAGAGCCAGCCAGCCAAACAAAAAACCATCCAGTCAGCCGGAGCCTCTTCTCTTTAGTCAGTGGCTGGGCTCGCCGGGCTAATAAACGGCTCGTGTCAAAAGCGTTGTCAGTCCATTCTTTGCTTGTTTGGGTTCATCTGGACTGGAGAGAGAGGGAGGCTGCCGAGCTTTCTGGGCGCGCTCAGTGGCACCTCGCGATGACTCCCCCTCACCCGAGCCGGCGCTATTGATTTTTAGCCTCGGTGCTCTTTGTCAAAAATCAGATACAGAGAGGCCCTCCGGACCTCTTCACCTTTTAAAAAGCACATATAGCATCTCTTATGGGGTGGGAGAGGGGGGGGGCGGTCTGTGTGTGTGTGTTTGTGTGTATATGTGTGTGTGTGGTGTGTATGTGTGTGTGTGTGTGTGTGTGTATGTGTGTGGGTGTGTGTGTGTGTGTATGTGTGGGTGTGCGTGTCTCTCTGCTTGTATGTATGTGTGCGTGCGTACATGTGTGCGTGAGTGTGTGTGTGCATGTGCGTGTGTATGTGCATGTGTGTGTGTGTGTTTGTGTGTGTGTGTGTGTGTGCATGCGTATGTGTCTGTGACTATGTGTAGGAATTTGTATGTGTAAATGTATGCCCCCATGCATTGGTTTCCAGTGGCATGGGAATTTGTGTTTGCCTGCTATAGGTCAAGAGAATGCAGGTGTGCATACACAACAGACTTTTCAAAAAAAAAAATCTCCAACTACACCAGAGTGCAAAAGGGTTTCTGGGGGAGGAAGATACTTCTTTTGTAGACTCGCTGGCTGATTTCTCAAAAACGTACTGTCCTATAGTATTTTTGTGTGATTATATAGTCTGTTACTGTGAGCTGTCCTCACGTTTAAATGACTAATTTATCTAAATTAGACGACTACAGCGTTGCTGTTGGCAGTCAGTAAGAACATTAAGATAGTATTGTTGAATCACATTTGTTTGGCTGTTCTTCACCTTTTTACATACTGTGTTGAGGTTGTAGATACCAGACTGTTACCTCACACAGAAGAATACAACGAGGAACATTTTATAAGATTCCCAGACAGAACGCAGGCAGAAGAGAGCGAGCGTGAGTGGGAGAGAGAGACGGGTAAAAAAGAGAAAGCAGAGAGAGAGAGAGACAGAGAAAGGGAGAGAGAGGGAAGAGAGAGAGAGAGATGGAAGTCAGGGGTCTACTGTCCAAAGACTCTGCACCTCTCTCTTTCTCCTGACATAGAGAAAATATTATGCAGCGACTTGCGTCCATTGAAACCGCGTGATTCATTGCCCAATTTGAAACTGCCAAGCTGCTAAATTGCATCAGCTCTGCCAAAATTCATTCCAGGACTACGGAGGAGATATGAAAAATTAAATGTCATCTCGGTACAGTGGAAAACTTTTACCTCTGCTCGAGAGCGCCCGCGAAATATGTTACATTCCGTAATGATCGATGACGGCTCGGCACTACACTTAACCTACTTAGTGATGTCATGTAGGCCATGAGCGTGTTTACTTTTCCAAAATGGCAGGAAGACATAAACTTTATCAGGCGGCTGACATGGCCGCATTCTTCCCCACCCTGCTACCCCACCACCACCCCCCCACCCCCCCATGCCCTCCCCAAATGAAGACTCTTTATGCTGATTCACAGATACCCCTCAGTCCCAGCCTCCACCGCTCTCCCATCAACCCCCCTCAACCATCTCGCCCTCGCTCGCTTTCATCTGCCTCTCCTTGCTGGGGGTGTAGGCAGACGGGTATGCTGTGGGGGTGCGGTTGGGGGTAGAGGTGGGGGTGGGGGGTGAAGTATGGAGGAGTTGATATAGTTCGAGATAGTTCATGTTCCTCACTGTCCTTTTTGCTTTTTTTAACTACTCTCTCTCTCTCTTCATCTCTCTCTCTCTCTCTCCCTCTCTCTTTCTCTCTCCATCTCTCTCTCTCGCTTCCCACCCTTTGGTGTGGAAAGATGGGGGATGCCACAGTGTGTTGAGTGTGACCGCACATGTTTGAAGTGAGACATGGCTTAATCACTGGGCCCTGGAACACACACACACACACACAAAATAAGAAAATTGGTCAGAGGATTAGAGCATCATGGGGAAAAATGGTGTGTGTGTGTGTGTGTGTGTGTGTGTGTGTGTGTGTGTGTGTGTGTGTGTGTGTGTGTGTGTGTGTGTGTGTTAAAAAAAATTCCTAAGGAGTGGTACATGCGGAAGAGAGGAGAAGAGAAAAGCAGCAAAGAGAAGAGAGGAGAAGAGAGGAGAAGAACAGCAAAGAGAAGAGAAGAGAAGAGCAGAGAAGAGAAGAGAGGAGAAGAACAGCAAAGAGAGGAGAAGAGCAGAGAAG
>CM059280.1:11253394-11275894 GCA_030347295.1 Setipinna tenuifilis | reverse complement strand
ATTTTAATTCCCTCAGCACCGTGGCGACATTCAATTACATCTTCAGATGGCACGTTTTTCACGTGCTCCAATTAAAGTCTTATTTAATGTTTAAAGCATATTACTTTTCCTTTATTACACTCGTCTGTGTGAGGGCCTCAGCAAAGAGAGAGAGAGAGAGTGAGAGAGAGAGAGAGAGAAAGAGAGGGAGAGAGAGAGAGAGAGAGCAGCTCCCCCACTCTTTTTCTCTTTTGTTTCCTGCTTTCATTTTACAACTTCAAACAAATGAGTGACTCAGAGCAACAAAAGAGAACAGATAGATTAACACACATACATGGAAGAAAAAAAGAAAGAAGACAGAGAAAGAAAGACAGAAACAAAAATAGATTTACTGAGTCCTAAAATATAGAACAGATATTGTGAGATATGCTCGCATCAATGGCAGTCTCGATAGCACGATTAGCAACAATAGCACAAAATGCTGCACCTCTGAGCATGTAATGATTGTCAATATTTTTATCTGTAGATAAATCTACCTATATACAAATCTATATATTTATTGATAATTATTTATGTCACCCCATATTACAAAACACTGTTTCTATAACTATACACTATTGAAGTGATAACCTGTAATATTTTTTTTTTTTATTTCTGTGTTGTAAGTGACAAAATAAATGTTACATTACTGGAGAAAGGGCAATCAGGTCTATACTCTGATAATCTTCAAAACATAACCACCATAATAACATTTACTTCAATATCAATTTCATCAAAATTTCAGAACGTCTCCATATTCAATTAAAAACATACGTATGATATTTACCTCTGCTAAAATGTGAGGTCAAATGTACAATGCTGTTAATTAAAAGCAAGGTGAGAAAAATATTTTTTGAAACAGTTTCCTGGATTTTCGTCTTATTTCCAAAAGGTTGCGATAGCAGAAAACCTTTTTGCAGCCGCTCTCTTACGGTTGAAACTGAGACAGTTACCATTTATATGTGCAATCTGTGACTGTTAATTGCTTTCTTTTGCAAAGGTGTGCAGCCCACTGTATGTTCCCTGCCCCTGCTGCAGCACTCCATGAGCACAGAGTCAGTTCATTGGGCCAATGAAACGGCCTGTTCATTAGGCCATTGATCAAGCAGTCCTATCCTGTCACCAGATTACAGCTGGCCAGCGGACCAACAGACACTCCCCTCTACACACACACACACACACACACACAGACACACACACACACACACCTCCATCCTGCACAGCGGCAGGGAGGACTCTGGTAAGTGGGGTCGTAGGTCGCTTGTAGTAATCCATCTAACCAGCGTGACAGCGGCAGCTAATAAATCACTCATTCATCGTTTAATCCATCGCCTGTCGCCACCCAACTCTGGAAAACAATGCGCAGGGCAGCCCAGCCTCTCCAGCCCCTCCAGCCGGCCCCCCCTCTCTAAACAAGCGGCCAGGGGGAGAGAGGGCACCCGTGGAAGGACTTTATCGAACCGCAATTCAAGGTGCTCCAGTGTGCATTTGTATTGTTGATGATCCCATCATTGTGGGTCGCAAACACAAGCGGGCCTGGATTATGCCATCCTTTTAAATCGCATCTGTTTTGATCCGCTTTTCTATTGCCAATGATTCATTTTACATGTGCTAAGATTGCAGTGCTTTTCATTATAATGCTATGTTTTTTCATATATTTACAATAGGAAAAAAATATCCAATAAGTATAATAGCGATAAAATGTTTACTTATTTAAAAAATACAGAATTAGACTAGCAATAGATACTATAAATAAAAGTCTATATGTTTAGGCCTCAATCAGTAGTCATAACTTCAAGCTCAAAAATCCTGTTAATATCAATGCTCTTTGGTGCAGATCAATGCTTTCCGTTGTAATAAACTGTAGTTTCAACTGTATGAAAACACCTTTGATATTGAACATTAGAGCAACCACCCCCAACACCCCCTACCCCCCCGAGGCAATTTGATCGTTTCATAAGTTCTTTTTTTATTATTTCTTCTTACATCCCAAGTCACCGAGAAACCCGGTTCAAGTGCTTGACATTTAAATTGGAAAAAGATATATATTTTCCTGCCTTAAACTTCCCCACTAGTCGAGGAAGCCGATCCTCATGTGCGAAAATATGCCACATTTATGCAGCCGTGGGTCCCGGAGGTACATCCTATCAGTGTTCAGAGCAGGCTTTGGAGGAACACCGGATAGACTCACCAGCCCCCATCCTGTCCCACCATCCCTAATTTGTTCTCTCCATCTCTCTTCTTTCTCCATCTCTCTCCCTCTCCTTCTCCCTCTCTCTTTCTCATCTCGCTCTCTCGCTCTGTCTCTCTCTATCTATCTCTTGCTCTCTCTCTCTCTCTCTTTCTTTCTGCCTTCCACCCTGCTCTTCTTCTTGCTTTTCGATGCGTGGCGCCTCACCTGACAGAGCTGGAGAAAAGGACAGAGAGAGCTAGAGAGACAGAGTAAGAAAGAGAGAGAGAGGGAGGTAGCAGGAGAGAGAAACGAAAGAGAGAGAGGGGTATAGAGGGCTGGAGGATGATCTTACAGTTTAATTATCCTTCTGCCTTGTAAGTGCTCCAGCAAGGAACTACATCCCTAGCTACACAAGACAGCTACGCCATTCCAAATAATTAAATACTGACCCATTAAAGTGGGAACATGAGGACGTGTTTCCTCCTCCTCCTCTGCCTCCTCATCCTCCTCCACCCAGAGCCTTCACCCTAGCTGTGGACCACTGCCTCCTCCTCCTCCTCCTCCTCCTCCTCTTTCACCATCTCCTCCTCCTCCTCCTCCATCTCCAGATTTCGCACCTCCTCCATCTTTTCCTCACCTCTCTCTTCTTCTCTTCCTCCTCTTCCTCCTCCTCCTCCTCCTCCTCCTATCGGCAAGCAAACTTTGTTTAGAGCGCGCAGGAGCACGCGCTGTAATTGTTTGCAGCTCAGGCAGTGTTTGCCGCGTGCCCTGATTGAAAGTGCCTGGGTTAAAACCCACATGCGATGGGGGTTAAAAGTAATAAAAGTGGCGATTAGGTATTCCCATGGACATGCCATTCCGCAAGGGGTGAGAGAGGGGTGGTGAGGAGGGAGAGAGAGGTAGTGGCACCTCATTACGGCACTGCACTTGGCTGCTTTTATCTGTAATTGGACTATATAGACCTTCATTATAATTTACTTTCCCCACCACCACCACCACCACCACAACCACCACCACCACCATTCACCCACCAACCCCCCCAGTCCCTTCACGCACACACACACACACACACACACACGGGTGCACGCACGCAGACACATACACACACACACACGGGTGTGCACGTACACACACACACACACACACACACACACACACACACACACACACACACACACACATCTCCTCTCCCCAGCCAGCCAGAAGCTTCTCCAGCCTCCCAAACTGTGATAATGCAGACAAGCAGAACAGAGTGGGGCTGTTAGTGGCCGTAGAAACTGACACCAGTTAATGCCTAATTATAACAACTCAATTAAAGCGGGGAGCAGGGAAGGCTGTGAGGATAATGCCGGGCTCCTTCGTTAAGAGGATCGCTATCAGCCAAAGAGCCTCTACCCAGATAAGAGCCCACAGCCCAAAACACCTGGCATGTATGATCCGCACAAATGTGTTTTTCTCTCTTTCTTCTCTCTCTCTCTCTCTCTCTCTTTCTGTCTGTCTGTCTGTCTTTCTGTCCCTGTCTCTCTCTGCTTCTCTGTCTCTGTCACTCTCTCATTCTCTCTCTTTCTCTCTCGCTCTCTTTCTCTCTCTGTCCCTGTCTCCTCTGTCTGTCTCTCTGTCTCTGTCGCTGTCTCGTTCTCTCTCTCCCTCTCTCTCTTTCTTGCTTTTGTGTGTGTGTTTCTAAAGATATGGCTGCAGAAATAGCTGGGTGTGTTGTTATTCTAGGAACATTCTTACTTCCGAATGAGGTAGGATTTTTAAATTCAGTGAACTAAAACACAAATGCACATTTATAGTCAAAAGAAAAAAAGTGTGTAGGCAGTGTAATAGATCTTCAGTAAAATAACAAAAAAAATGTTATGGCTGACGAGCAAAGTGCTCAGTGTTTGCCCTTAAGTGCACACACACACACACACACACACACACACACACACACACACACACACTGTACACTCAAACACAGAAAAGAGATAGATCTCAAGCCATTCATTTAAGTTCAACCTGCAGTGTACACACATTCTTGAAAAGCATACAAAGCAGTGCCTCAGTCCTGCTTATGTATTAAGTAACTCCTACAAAATGACAGGAAGTATCTATATATCTTATGTCCATATGATTATATGCCAGTGAAATGCTTACAACAGTATTTACAAGAGAACAATCCTAAATCAACGACTGTGTACTAACCTTTATGCGATGTGCAGTTTTGTTACAATCTCTGACACAGCTGGCATCTTTGTGTTGGCTATAACCCACAGATACTAAAGGTGCCTGCTTGCAGTAACTATAGATATTAAAAGGTGCATGCTTGTTTGGGTGTTTTAAACAAGGGAAGGCAAATCCCGGACTGATACTCATGCCTGCCTCAGTGTGACAATCTGTCATGGCACACACAGAAACAGTACAGTAGAGAGTGATGCATTACAATATGTAATGATGTGATGCAATGCCATGCAATATGATGGGCTAGGATGGAACAGGGCAAGATGGTGTACCGATGTATACAGCTATGAGAATGTTCTGGAACAGCTTCATTGTCAAAAAGATGTAGATTTTCCACAGTGAAGTACAAAAATACTCTGTAAAAAGTGAAGCGTAGAATCAACTTGAAAACATAAAATAAACATGTTGCATAGATCTTTCTTACATTATTTAAACTTAAGAAAACCTATGTACATCACATACATGTTATTTCTAAAACCAACCTAAAAAGATCCATGCAGCTACTTGCCTTATTTTTTTTAATTGGTTCAAAGCAGTACTTTTTACAGTCTATCACCCCACCCCAGATAATTTGTACACTGCTCCCTTTTTTCAAAGAGTGGCAAAAATATGTCACAAAGTTCAGAAGCTATTGCTCCCAGCCCTTCCCAGCACTACCACCACCACCACCATCATCATCATCACCACCATCATCCGTCGTCCCATGCCAGGGGGTGCCAGCGTGGTGGTGGGTTGGCAGTGGCGCGGTGCCAGGGGGGTGGTGCTGGCAGCTCGACTGGCTAATCCTGCTGGGTGAAGGACGCGCGGCCCTCCCCCGCCGTCACGGCCACCTGCCAGCGCTGATGGAGGAGCATTGAGCCGGGCGCTTAGTGTCACTCTCACACCGCCCGCCCGCCCGCTCCGCTCCGCGCCATGCCAGCAACACGCCGTAAGCACCCACCTGACTGACGGACAGCCAGCAGCCTTTGATGATGATGATGGGGGTGGTGGTGATGGTGGCGGCAGTGGTGGTGGTGGTGGTGGCTGGTGTGATACCAGGGAGTGCGAGAGAGGAGAGGAGAGGAGAGGAGGAGTTGGTGGTAGGGGTGATGGTGGGGGGGGGGGGCGATGATGCTGGTTGGGGGGGGGGGTGTTAAGGGTGCCTGTGCTGCATCTCCCCATGATGTCTCCTTGTCACCCGGTGACACCGCCACCAAGGGAGAGTAAAAAAAAAAGGGGGGAGGGAGACGCCGACACTCCTGATCCGGCTTAGCGGCGGCTTGCGGACGACTCGCGGCTCACTGGATCAGCGTGCCGGCCGAGCCCTGAGACCGGAAAGAGAGAGGAGAGGAAGAGGAGAGGAGAGGAGAGGAAGAAGAGGAGTGGCAGAGTGATCAGGGGAGGAGAGGAGAGGAGAGAGAGAGAGAAGAGGAGAGGAGAGGAGAGGAGAGGAGAGGGGTAGAAAGAGAGAGGACGCAAAGAGAAGGTGACACAAAGCTGCAGGATTTACTGAACGAAACTCCAACATCACAGATGTGCTCTAAGGGAGTGATGGTGCTCCGAGAGAGAGAGAGAGAGATGGAGAGAGGAAGAGAGAGGAAGAGAGACAGAAAGACAGAGAGAGAGAGAGAGGTAGAGGAAGGGAGAGAGGGAGAGAGAGAAGATGAAGAGCGAGAGCTTTGATGTTGTGTTGATCACGCTGGCTCTTCTCTAAGCACAGATGAGAGCTGCTGGGATTGGTGGCACAGACAGACAGACACACACACACACGCACACACACACACACACATACACACACACAGACAGTGCTGAAGACTGCTGTGCTGCGGCTACTCGTGATGAATATCCCCCCGCGGCCCCCCGCTGACCCAATGCAACTAACAACCTCCTCTCGCGCTCACACACACACACATGCACACACACACAGAAAACTAACAACCTACCCTCTCTCTTTCTGTCTCACACATACACACACATACACAACAAACATACAAAAACTAACAACCTCCTCTCTCTCTTTCTGCCTCACACACGTGCACACACACACACACGTGCAAAACTAACTACCACACAAATTATACACACACACACACACAGACTTTCACAACTTTCTCTGTCTCTTTCTGCCTTACACATACACACACACATACAGAAAACTAACAACCTCCTCTCTCAGTCTTTCTCCCTGACACACACACACACACACACACACACACACACACACACATCGAAAGGTTGTTTGAGTATGCTGTTACATGTTTTAATGTGGTTTTTTTTTGTCTGCACATGCAAACACATGTTTTCCCGTTCTGTACATATGTACGTACAGTAGTTTTCCCGTTTCCCGTACATATTCATTGAACAGCCCATGTATGCAATATAAATGAGCTTTTCTAACACTGATTTAGTTTTGAAACGTAAGAAATGTGGTTGTTATCTTAGTGAAGTGACTTCCCCTGGTGTGTGTGTGTGTGTGTGCTCCTCACCGCTCCCCCTTGACCGGTGGCTGACCCTACAGATCTGTGTGTGTCCCTCTGCTGGCCACAGCTCAGTGACGGTGTGTGCGTGTGTGTGTGTGTGTGTGAGAGAGAGAGAGAGAGAGAGAGAGAGAGAGAGGGGAAGAAGGGAGACAGAGCAGTGAAAAAGTACAAAAGCTGTAAAGGGGGTGAATGTATATTAATCAGTAATTGAATGAATAAGTGTGTGTGTGTGACAGAGAGAGACAGACAGACAGAGATGGGGGAAGGGAATAGGTGTGTGTGTGTACGTGTCTGTCTGTGTGTGTATGTGTGTGTGTGTGGTGCAAGTGGATGTGTGTGTGCGTGTGTGACTGTGTGTGTGTGTGTGTGTGTGTGCGCGCACGTCTGCCTGTGTGTGTGTGTGTGTATGTGTGTGTATGTGTGTGTGTGTGTGTGTGTGTGTGTGTGTGTGTGTGTGCGTACGTGTGAAGGAGAGAGTGAACGTCCAGCCCACCTTGGCTGTGATGGCCTATCATGCCCCATCACATTGCCTGTGGAGCAGGGCTCATTTCCCTCCTGAATGAGAGCCATCTTAACGAGCAGGGGCCACTACAGCAACTCTCCTCCCCTCCTCTCTCCTCCTCTCCCCTCCCATCCATCGCTTTCTCTCTCTCCCTCTCTCTCCCGTGGTCTTTGTAACACACCCTTTGCAATTCCTCTCTCTCACCCTCTCTCCCTCTCCCTCCCTCTCTTTCATTCCTCATTCCTCTTCTCTCATCCCCCTCCTCCTCCTTCTTTCTTCCTTTCTTTCTTTCTTTCTTTCTTCTCTCTCTCCTCCATAACCCCCCTAACCTGCTGGAATGCACACCTTGAGCTTATTCAGCAAAAGTCAAATGCCAGCGCCTCTCCTTGTCAGCGCCCAATCTTCTGCATCTGTGAGCATGCGCTCACATTTATGCCCGACGCTGCCCAAATGGGATTGTCTGCATACCCTCCAACCACCCACACACACACACACATAGACACACATACACTCACTCACACATACATACACACATACACACACACACACACATACATACACACACACACCCTATTTCCATTCAGAGATGGAAATGATTGAAAAAAAATTAAGAGCAGAAAGAAAAGAAACCTTCAGAAATGGGAGAGAGAGGGAGAGAGGGAGAGACAGAGAGAAATGCCAGTGCTTGTGTGTCTGAGGCTCCGGCTTTTTTTTTTAATTCTTCTTTTCTTTCTGGAAGAGTCGTTTTTTAGGGAATTTCTTTTCGAGAATCATCAGACGGACGGTTGGGGCTGAACATTTTGTAGAGAAGAGAAGAATGCCGGTCGAGGTCGATCCCCCTGCTTAACCATATTTGATTTACATCAATTAGGTCTCTCACTTAAGGTGGTGCACCACGGACCAGGGTAATAACCCAGAAATAACCTCATTAAAAAGACAGCCTATCGGTCTGAGCGGAGTGAACTCATAGCTGAAAAATTAGTGACCTGGAAAGTGGCAGGAGGAGTTAATGGCACTGCGTTCAGGGGTGCCATATCATTCCCGCTACAAAAAAAGGAGGAGGAGGGCTGCGGAAAAGAATTAAAAATGCTGAATGCATTGTTTCATTATTCTCGCCCCTCCTCTCCTCTCTACCACCACTTTGTAAAAATGAGAGCATAGCCATGTTATTGTTTGCAGGGTCTAATTAGAGTTTAAAAAATGAAAATATAAAGGCACGCTAATGAATCATAGCCCCTTTCATGTTTTGCTTATAGACTAGCTTCCATTGTTTAAAGTCGACCTATGCTGTACCTGCTAACCCATCTCTGGGGCTAGCATGGCTCAGCTCTTCTGATGATGCTTGGGGGTGACATTTTGTTTTGCATGCTTGTTTATTTTATTTTTATTTTATTTTTTTGCCTTGTTTGTTTGTTTATGAGTAGAGCATTATGAGATGCTCAGAGACATCTGGTTTCGTCGACAAAGATCCCACAACATGAGAGAGAAATATAAATATGGGGAAATCTTTTCGCCGGATACTTTTTCCCAAACAAGTTGATGTTTGCACTAACAAGCATCTTCAAAATAAGTCCTGAGCAGTGGCTTATGTGTGCGGAGTAATAAGATCGCAGGGACTTTGGACTGAATCAATATTTTTTATTTTTTTTATGTTGTACCACTCACTCACACGCACACACATGCACACACACACACACATAAACACACACACATGGCAAGCAAACAAATACACTCACACGCACACAAACACACACACATACATGTAAACACAAACACATAAACACACACCCACAAACACACACACACGCACACACACAGTGTCCCTGAGTGGTGTACTCCCAAGCCAATCCCAGTCACAGTTTTTTTTTCTGAGTAAAAAAAAAAACCTTTTGGACACAGAGCAGCGCAATTAAGAGCTAAAACCATGAATCTTAGCAAGTAATCACCACTTTGATTTTTAACATCAATACAAGTTTGTGCACTTTGATATGCGGGGCTGCCTTGATGAATCTTATAAATATATTAAAATAAGTTTAATTAGCAATTCAAATGAATGCCCCCAAACTAAAAAAGAATATACAATGTAGTGTGTAGTGTACAATACAGAGCTAAAGAGAGAGGGGACAAATTAGCACATGGCTCAATGAACAAAAGGAAAAAAGACCTCGGAAAATGGGCACGTGTCTTAGCCTTGTGTCTCCTCACCTTTTATCTCCTCCCTTTAAGGCCAACGGGGGGGAAAAAATCAAAATGGAGTCATATTTTTTTTTCCCCTTTCTCTCTTTTTGATTTCTTCATTTCTCAGAGAGAAAATATTCTGTCTAATTATTGGCTTCTCATGCATGTTTAATGCGGCCCCAAACAGCCTTTGAAAGCGCAGAGGAGCCGTGAAGTACATGTGTCAGTATTTGCACTTAAATATGAGAACTCACTGAGATGAAATGTGGTTGTGATGTCTCACTGATGTACGCTTGAACCTATTTGCTTCAGCTGCACTCACTCACATACACTCACACACACACACACATGCACACGCACACGCACGTGAGCATACACATGTGCACAAACAAACACACACGCACAGACACGCACACACACCCATGTACACACACATACACACGTGCGCATACACACACATGTACACACACACACACACACCCAGACACAAACATACATACACACACACGCACATGCACATACACAGACATGTACACCAACAAACACAGACACATAGAGAGAGAGAGAGAGAGAGAGAGAGAGAGAGAGAAGGGTGCATACATGCAGTTGACATCATTTCATGTCAGGGGCAGCTATCAGGAGACTGTGACTTAAAAAAAACAACATGAGCAGAAACCCTCCGATATTTGAATCTTTGAATCTCTCTGCACCTTGATGATGGAAGCTACAGTAAGATCAGATTACTCTCACCCTCATTTCTCCCTCTAGTCTTCCATTCACTTTGTTATCATTACACTGACAGCATCACACAAAACAAATCGCAACAGAGAACTTAGTCTCAACTTGTAGCCATATTTGTGCCAATGACACATTTAGTAAATTGATAACACTGTAATTTATAGTCTTATGTATGCAAATGATAAATAATGATTGTGTTGTTGGCTAATGTGGTCAGGGTAGTCCAGGCTTACAAATACACTTACAAATCTGATGGTGTGATAGCGATGGCGTGGCTTTGTGAAAGTGACCTTTGCGAAGAGAAGCGTCTCTACCGTAGGCTCATTAAAGGCCCAATAATTACATACATTTCTTGCCAGTGTCCTCACACCTTTAATTGGCTCGTACATACTGCTTGACTTATTTAGAGCTGCCGGTTCTCATTCTATACATGTCAGCATAGAGATCACTGCTTTGTCGTTAGTTAGTGTATACGTGTGTGAGTGAGTGTGTGTGTGTGTCCATGCATTGTGTATGTGTGTGTGTATGCATGCGTGTATGTGTGTGCGTGTCTGTGTGAGTGTGTGTACATGCCTGTGTGTGTGTGTGTGTGTGTGTGCATGTATGCCTGTGTGTGTGTGTGTGTGTGTGTGTGTGTGTGTGTGTGTGTGTGTGTGTGTGTGTGTGTGTGTGTGTGTGTGTGTGTGTACATCTGTAGTTGGTGTTGGTGCTAGTGGTGGTGAAGAACAAACATTATTAAAAGACTTGGTGGGGTCCACTCAACCTTGCCATAACCTTCTGGTTAGCTATTCTTTGAGCTTTCAATTTAGCCAAATAGAAAAATAATATCTTGTAATTCTTCCATCCAACCACAATGAGCAGATAGATGTACCGTAACAGCATTGACAGCCTGACACACTGGCCTTTCACAGTAATGCAAATGGCCTTTTTTGGGTGACATCAGGCCTTATTACCCTTGAGCTGAAAGTGACCAGAGCCGAGGTCTAGCTGGCCAGCAGCCCTGCTGCTTCGCTGAGTGAGTGTGACCACACCAGGGCAGAGCTGATAATTAAATTGCTGGACAGGCTAAGGGGATGCCCAGTGCCTTACATGAGCTACCTGCAGGGGCGTAAAGTGATTGTGAGGGCTGCTTCGGCCATGGGACCCCCTCTGCTGCAGCCCTCTTGCTAAGCCCTGTGTTATTCTGTCTCCTAAGTCCAGGGTGTTAGTCACATAAAAGGTAAGGCTACACTGTAAATTAGAAGAAAAGAAAATATATTACTCATTTACAGATGCATGATCAGACAAAGGTGTGATCACTGTCACAATGCATAGATTAATATGCTTTTGGTTAATATGATATGGTTAATATAATTTTTCTTTGTAAAATATTATTTATACATTTTTGTATGTTTTACTGGACAGTAAGATAAAGTATATTTTTCCACCCTGCCTAAAAAATTACTATTACAAATCAATAGCACTGAGACAGTGTGTATGTTTGTGTACTGTATGTACTTGCATATCTGTGTGTGTATTTGTCTGTGTGTGTGCATGTGTTTGTGCGTGCACACACGCATGTCAGCATGCATATGTACATGCTTGCGTGGATGTGTGTACATGTGTATGCATGCATGTTTGCATGTACATGAGCGCAGGTGTGTGTGTGTGTGTGTGTGTGTGTGTGTGTGTGTGTGTGTGTGTGTGTGTGTTTGATCCGTTTCAAAGGGAGACCGCTGTCCTTAAAGACAAAAAACAACATTCATACGCGCTGGGTGCTCAGCACAATTAATGGGGGTTAGTGGTGGTGGAGCCGTAGGAGGCTGTGCAAATTAATAGTGTTCTCCCCTCGTCTTTTTTGGCTGCCAGCTCTGTCAGTGGAGGTGAGAGGTTAACTGGGTTAATGTGGCTGGCGTGGGAGGTGTGGACAGAGCATTTGTCAGGAGAAAGAGAGAGAGGGATAGAGGGACACACGGACAGGTCTGCGAAAGACAAATAGCACCCCCCCCCCCACACACACACACACCAACCCCCCACCCAAAAAAAAGAGACAGGGAATAGGAAAGGAGAAAATAACTAGTGGATACACACACCACACACACGCTAACTCTATGATCAAGTTTATTTCATATCAAAACTTCCAGGAAACAGGGAAAAAAGAACTCTCCCCTTCGCTTGTCTATGAGGCTATGATTTGATTTCTCTCTTTGTGAGTGTGTGTATCTGTGTGTGTGCATCTGTGTGTGTGTGTACGTAGTATGTGTGTTTGTGTTGTCACCCCCCTCTCTCTTTGTGAGTGTGTGTGTATCTGTGTGTGTGTGTGTGTGTGTATGTATGCACATATGTGTGTGTGTGTGTGTTGTTACCCCCCCCCTCCCCCTCTCCCCCCCTCTCTCTCTCTCTCTTTCTCTCTTCCAACCTCTCTCTCATTCTCTGTGTCTGTTTGTGAATAGTGTGGTAGTGTGGTGGTGTGGTGGTGACGGATGAATGGAGTGGCGAGCGTTTTGGCACGGCTGGTTGTGGAGGCTGGCTCGTCGAGTGTAGGTGCCCTTCACCAGGGCTGCCGGCTGCCCGGGGCCAGCACAACAACAAAAGGCGGGCGGAGAGTGGCGGTCAGCGGTGACGCCGGCGTGCCAGCCGTGAGTTATGATCTAATCTGAAGTGCTGCCCAGGGTTACATTTGTCAATCTGCTCTGCCTCGTCCTGAGGGGCCTGCACTTTCTGGGGAGATAAAGAGAAAGAGGGAGAGAGGGAGAGAAAGAGGGGAGAGAGAGAGAGACAGAGGGGGGAGAGACTGGGAGAGAGACAGAGGGAGAGGAGAGAGAGAGACAGAAAGAGCGGAAGAGAGGGGGGAAGAGAGATGTAGAGTGAGGGAGAGAGTGCGGGACAGAGAGAGAGAGGGGGGACAGAAAGAGAGAGAAGGGGACAGAGAGAGAGAGAGAGAGAAAACAAGGACGACAAAAAAAAAACATTGCCCAAAAAACGCCCGGAGGGCATCAGGTATGCTACATCCCACCTGGTTAGGGTTTATGACACCGATGATTTAAGGACGCGTGTGTACAGCAGATCCCCTCCAGCCTTACACGGCAACACGAGTGGGACACTTGGCACATCCCCCTCCTGGCAAAGCAGCACCATAAAAACTGGGGGGGTGGTTGGGGGGGGGGGGGTATGGTTCTCTTGGTTGGTTTGGTGAGAACAACATGCAAATGCAACTTAACAAAAGCTGTTTATGACTTAAATATGAATATATATGTAAGACATCTCTAGTTATTGTGTGTGTGTGTGTGTGTGTGTGTGTGTGTGTGTGTGTGTGTGTGTGTGTGTGTTTAGGGGGGGATGGGGCATGCTTCTCTTGGCTGGTTTGGTAAAAGTCAAAAGAGAAGCACAATATGCAAATACCACCTATAAGGTAGCCATGTCTGATGTATATATAGTATGTTTAAATCCGATTAACACAACAGTTGTTATGGCAACCTTAATAAAAGGTAACAGAAGTCTGTAGACCTCCATTTCACTTTTTTGATTGATATGTGTTAACGTAGGTAAGATATTTGTGATCTTACTGGAACATGGTTTCTGGAAAGCTACATGAGATGTTTCAGTTTTGTACAGTACTCTAAAGGCACACTGAGAAAGAATCTCCTTGTTTTTTTATTTTATTTTATTATTATCTTTCTCCGCTGCTATCTCAAGAAAGATAATTGATTTAGGGTGCTCGGATGAAGATCGATGGCCGCCGTCCGCTGTTGTGACACCAACAGAGTGGCACTGGCGTCGTGTGGCAGGAGACGCCATCCCATTAGGGAGGCGCAATCAAATATTCAAAACGGGGCCGGACGCGCTCGTTATTTATTCATGCTAATACAAGTATATTAAAGAAGCTAAACAGGGTTAGTGCTCAATCATTCACAAGGGGAATGATCCGGAACATTCATCAGGGAGGGCCCTCCTTCGCCATCCTCTCCCCAGGCCTGGCACACCCTGGCGGAGCAGCTGGGGACGGGCACGTCACCATACGGCGCTCTCCTCTCCTCTCCGCGCGTGGCACGCGGCACCAGGAGGACGCACATGTAAGAGCAGAGCGCCATCATTTATCCAAACATGTCCCAGGCTGATAGGACTCTTCGCCGCTGAAGAATACTACTGTGTGGCTCATTGCAGAGAGAGAGAGAGAGAGAGAAAGAGAGAGAGAGAGAGAGAGAGAGAGAGAGCTTGCTTGAAATGCAAAGTAGGAGCACAAACTTGTAAGCTAATTTATACAAACATGCCCAGCTTTCAGTACATGCACACATTGCGCACACACACAAACATGCATTAGTGCGAACACACACACACACACATGCACACAAACATGCGCACACAAACATGCACACACACACACACACGGGGCACGCACACACACACCCACACAAATGCACCCTCTCGCAGCAGCAGCGCAGTGAAGAAATCGGCGGCAGCTTTCTCTCATTTTATTGATGAGTGTGTCCTGGGGTGCATCTTCATAATTGTGCAACACAAGAGTGAGGCTCCGTGATGGATATTTGTACATAATAAGCACCGATAAATAAGAGCAGGCGTCATTTTTCAACCGTTTTAAGCCATTAACACTATCTCCTGCTCCAACTGTCAGCTCCATAAAAAGCCCTAGATATATTGTGTTTTAATGCCCCCTTATAAAGGTAGCATAAAAACGCAATATCCCAGGGCCTGTCATTCTGATAAACAAAGCTGAATATTGATCTCTCCCTAAATTGGAGGGGAAAAAACAATAACGCTATATTTGTAGTAACATGAAATTACAAGCGGTAACAGTGTTAAATTCTGCCTAGGCTTGTCATCATCGCGTGCGGTAGTTATTCCTCCCGAGTCCCAACCCCTAAACAGAGACATGGCGGCGAGACACGGCACGGCTCCCTGCTCGTAAGCACGGGCGGGTTCACACCCACAGCCACAGCCTGACTGCACACTGTGACACCTCTGCACCGCACTACCCACAATGCCTTGCTAGGCCCCCTTGATTAACCTTGCTTCACTGCGTTAGCGGAGTCAATAAACCACAGGATAAATAGGCGAGTATTGGCTCATGCAAGAACCCCCCCTTACACACACACATATACAGACACACACACACACACACACACACACACACACACACACACACACACACACACACACAGCCCCCCCACCTGCTCCCTGTCCCTGTGTCAGACTGTGCAGTTTGAGCAAAATCACTTCAAAGCACATATCTTTAACGTGTATCTTCAAAAAAAAAAAACGGGAAGCCTTTAACAAGTCAGTTACCTAGAGAGTTAGCGCTCCATGTCTTTTACAAATAGACTTACAGTTCTGTGGATCTGCGCAGCACGAGCAGACCTCTGTGAAGTGCCCACAACCCCTACCCCACCCTCCCTCACCCCTCCCCTTTCCACCACCAATCTCTCGCCCCCCGACTCGCGCTCTCTATATTAAATCGACCAATCAAAGCATGTCAGTCATGCAGTCTGCCCAGCGCTTGACAGCTTGGCAGCTCCGATGCAAGGCCGGCTCATTCATTCTTATGACACTCTTCCGATACATGTGTGCGGGCGCCTGTTTGCTCTTATCCACGCTGCTCCCGCCTCTCACAGGGCCCATCAGACCGAGCAAAAAATTACAAGAGCGAAGGCAGAACCCACAGCCCAGAGCCCAGAGCCCAGCACCATGAGTCTGCCTGCCTGCCTGCCTGCCTGCCTTCCTGCCGATGCACCACTGGCTACTAGTGTTAGCACGCTGGTCCCAACTACAGGGCCTGGTGGGTAAGCAGATGTGGATCGTGGTATCACGCACACACACAACAAAACACTTACACATACAGTACATACATACGTACATACACACACACACACATTCACACATGCACACAGACACAGCAAAGCACATGCGCATACACACACACAAACTCACACTTACCGACACATACACACACACACACACACACACACACTCACACAAACAAACCCACACACACACAAACACACCTCTGCTTCGTTGAGCTGGAGGTAAATAAGTGTAATACTAACGAGGCCTTGGTTATGCAAACATGCTGATCTGTATTGACCGGCTCTGAGGAGATATTCACGGCAGTCAAATCAGACCGGGGCAGATTTTACTGGGAGGAAGGTGTGGGCGGCACCAGGGGACTACCCTCACTGTGCATCGACAATCACTTTCGGAGGAGTGTGTGAGTCATTTTGTATATGTTTTTTACTGTTTGTCTGTATGGCTGCATGTATGTGTATATGTGTGTATATGTGTGCTGTTATGTATGTGTGTATGTTACAATATGAGGACAATCGATGTGTGGGTTCCAGTAAACATGTGTGGTGAGACTTGGGGGCATATTAATAATTGCCAGGGGGGCCCTGTAAGAGAGACTATGATGGCAGCTCATCACCACTCACACACACACACACACACACACACACACACACACACACACACAAACACACATACGCACACACACACACGGCTTTCTGGTCTCCATACCAGCCATGTCTTCATTCCAGGAGAGCATCCCCAACAGGAAATCCTCGTGTTGCAGCAGGAAGGCATTTTATGTAATCCCTAAAATGTAAAGTAGGAAGTGAAAGACAGTACGTGTAAACAGTGGGCTTAGTGCTTCAAATCCTGGATGGAGGACAGCCAGAAAAACCCCAAACTAGAGCCAACTTAACTACTATGCAGCTCTGAACTGTGTGTATCGGATGGCTGTGTCACTTGTATGAGAACACAAATTAAAAATTAGATATATCAGTGATATTGGATTTCAGGGTAATGATTTCTGGTCAACATATGTTCTCTTAGCATTTACAGTTGGACTTATTTTTTTTTAATTGTCTTCCTGCAGGACATTATAGCATTTAAGGTTTGTTTTGACGTAAGTGCCCCTTTAAGAAGCCTGGTTTGTGTGTCAGCAGCCCTACCGCAATGAAATAATGAAAGAGTTTCGTTTGTTCAACTCTAATAGGAGACTTGTCCCAAGCAAAGCAAGTGTGCTGTGGGTAAAGAAGAATAATTAAGTGCCAATTAAACACTACTGTCCACGAGGGGAGTAAAATCTGGTCAGTGCGGTGTCAGTTTGTGTATGAAGGAGGGGGGAAAAAAAAGTGAGGAAAAGCAGGGGACGTCGTTTTCATTTTAAAAAATGTCTGTTTTGGCCGCGGTAATTAAAGTTCAGCCACAGCAAATTATTATTTAGGATTGCATCTCACCACAAGACACAACAAAAGAAAAGGTTGAAGCTTTTGTGTCTCTGCCTCTCCAATTATTCTTGGAGCGGCCTGTTTTCAAAGTGGACGTTGTGGCCCCCGTACGGCTGCCGGGGAGCCTTCTATATATACACGGGCAGATAAACAACGGCAGGGGAAACGCGCTAATGTTCATCTGAGTAGAAGGCATTTGTGACATAATGACGGGTGATGGAGTGTGTGATGCTTTTTTCTCCCTTCTCTGCCTCTCATTATCATGCCTCGCCAGCAGCAGCAGCGGCAGCAGCAGCAGCAGCAGCAGCCAGACATTACCTGTTGATGCCCGAGCAGCAGCACACACTGATGGACAGATGGATGGGATCGCTGATGAATTCCTGGCAGGTGCTTTGTCAGAGCAGAAGCAATTTAAAGCCCAGGGGAGGGAAGCCATTTAGAGTTCACACAGGAGCGGTAATGTGAAAAAAAGAGAACGAGTCAGATTTCTTTTCTTTTTTTTTCTCTCTTCTTCTCTTCTCCCCGTACAACCCTCCACCACGACCACCACCCCCCACACACACACCACCCTCCCACCCCCCTTACTGCATACACAATTAAATAAGCGCCCAGCATGGGCTTTTTAACAAAGGCTCTGTGTTAACACTAAGCGGCCATATGGCCAGCCCTTCTCATAAGACAATGCTTAAGGCGAAGGAGTCTGATTCAGAAAAATGTCCGCGGAGGGGGTCAATCTCCCTTTCATACATTGTGACTGATAGATCCAATACCTTTGGAATCAGATAAAACTTTGACGAATGGCTTGGCGGCGGGCTGCTGGGAATCACTTTGCTGGTGTCCACGCCGGCCCTGTCCCGCTCGCATCACAGAGGGCCCCTGCACCGCCCGTGATCTATGGTCCCTGCTGCCGACGCGCAAGGTCCGTCCACCGTCACATGATTAAAAGAGCTGGGGGGATATTGCTTTCGCACCATTCACTCTGGGAGAGAGAAAACTTCATAAAACTAAGGCGACAGGACTCTCTCTCCTTACCCTTCTTCCCCTTCTTCTCTCTCTCTCTCTCTCTCTCGCTCTCTCTCTCTCTCTTCCCATCCTCCACCTTCCACTCTGTCTCTGCACTTGAAACTTGGGTGATCCGGATTGATTTGAGAGCTTACGGTGATTGGGGGGAAAGAAAGAAGAGGAGCGAGGTATTGAGGATGGGAGATGGTGGTAGTGGTGGTGGTGGTGGTGGGGAGGAGGAGGAAGAGCAGGAGGAGGAGGAGGAGGGTCTAAGAGGTCTGGAGAGAGCTGAATAAGAGAGAGGTGAGATAACATCTCTTTTTTTGTGCCCAGCCGGCCCTGTCAGCGGCGCAGCTGCCCTGTATTACCAGCGGTACAACGCGGACACAGATGCAGAGCCGCTGAGATCTGCCTTCAGCCTGTCAGTGCTGATCATCACACGGTGTTAAGTGGTCCTGTTTCCGCTCCTGATGAGGGGGAGCATCATGGTGCCGCATGGTGGAGGATCAAATGCAGACATGTGGTGGGCAGATCAAGAAGGCTCCAGGCTCCAGGCCCTCCCCATGAGGAAGAGCCTATAGCTGATCCATCCGGTTAGAGACACACATCCTGGGCTTAGGAAGTAAGGAAATGTCCTGCCACAGATTTGCTCCAGGTCATTCACCGAACTAGCTGATCCTAATTATCACAACTTTTTCAGCCAAGTAGACGAGATAATTGGTGAAATCACCTGTGTTTTAAGAAGCACAGCAGGCAGAAGGAATACATGGCAGAACTTTTGCTCTCTCTCTCTCTCTTAGCTGTTTTGTCCACCTCTGCTATCCAGAATGGAGTATAGCGTGTGAGCATAGTGCACAAACAGGCAGTCAAGGAGGTGGGAGCTGGGCTGGTGGTGGTGGTGGTGGTGTTGGTGTTGGTGTTGCTGGTGGTGGCTGTCGAGGTGGAGGCGGTGGAGGTGTTTGCTTGTAGATGGTGACGAGGACTCAGTTGGGTCCAAGACAGGCCCGGGGTGCTTCTGTACTTTACCTCTCCCCACCTCTCCAATCACACCCCCTGCCTCCACCACCACCCCTAACACCCCCCCACCCCCACCCACCCCATCTCCAGGTTCCTTAGCACTAGCCACATAAATCACCCGCACAGATACCCCACTGCCGGTGATGAATCGACTGCCGCGATTAGCATGATGTATAGTGCAAAATGTAAATAATAACAAGTGCTGCTAATTGGTGCGCTACCTGGCAACAAATCAGTAACGCTGTTCAGTGCAGCGCTGCGGCGTTGTGTGCTGCCAGTGTCACTGCAGTTGTGTCATTAAGAGAGAGAAAGCTCGGTGGCATGAGTGCACACACACACACACACACACACAAACACACACAGACTTAGGCACACTCTAAGACACAGTCTTTCTCTCTCTCTCTCTCTCTCTCTCTTTCTTTCTAACAGATGCCCAAGCACGCACACACACACACAAACTCACACATACACACGCACGCACAGACACACACACACATACACACACAGACTCAGATACACTCTAAGGCACACTCTTTCTCTATCTCTCTTCTCTCTCTGTCTGTGTTTCTAACATACGCCCACACACACACACACACACACACACACAGGCTCACACATACACACTCTCCCTCACTCTCACTCGCACGCACGCACAGACACACACACACACACACACACACACAGACGCACACACACACACACACACACACACACACACACACACACACACACACACACACACACACACACACACACACACACACTCACATCTTTGCCCATGTTGCCTCTCTACTCCTGCTCTTGTCAGTTTGTTGCAGATTTGTCACTGATGCCATCCCTCAGGGGAGGCGGTGTTTGCTTTAGTAAGAGTCCTAAGCTCACATCCAGCGCGGTTTGGGGGGTAGTTTGTTTGCATTTGCGTGTCGGGCGCTTGTTATTTGGAGCTGACGACATCTTGCCTTGCTTTGTCACTTACTAGCTCCATTGCCACATATATCCTGTGGCGTGGGATTGTTTGTAAGATATTTATAAACATAAGGTTGTGGGTTTGGATTTTTGTATGCAACATGCATAACAAAATGTGGATACCAATCATAAAGCCTAAATATTTGCTTCTCAAGGTACCTGGCAAATAAAATGTTAAGAAATTCAGTGTTAAAGTTGTTAAATGTTAAATGTAAACATTAATGGCCAGGAATCAAATGGATAATAATGGCAATATTGAAATACTGGCATATTGAAATACTGATCCAACCGACAACAGTACTAATAGCCAAAATATTCACATTCTAAAACTTAATTTACAGCCCGCAAATTCAGTCTATGTTTTGATTTTGTGTTTTGCGTCTACATAATGCACCTTTAGGAGGAGCACTTATCTGAACGATCCTTAAAACACGTTTTGTGTACAACCAGGGCCATAGCCAGTATTTTAAAACTACTGAGGTCTATGATGTGTACTTGCCAAACAGTTTTCAACATATTTGAATGATCAGGGGTGAATTATATGTCACACAAGAGATCTGTTGCTGAAATTACTTTTTAATAACCCCATAATAATCTTTAATTCATCCAGTGCTATCTGACGTTGTGTAGGCTTGCTTTGTAAAACACAGGTTATCCAAATCAAGGCCGACATCTTCTTTAAAAAAAAAAAAACAACTCAACCTCTACTGCAAGGCCAGAGCTGTGTCCAGATCATTTCTACATCTGTCGGCCTTCTATCTTTACATCACAGTAAAATCAAGTCAGAACGCTGTCAGAACTTTCACAAAGTTCACAAACAGCACATCTGCACTGCTTCAGAAACCTGTATGCTACATTTTAACAGCTTTATGGAAGTGTGCTGATGGTTACCATGCACACTCTTTAGAGTAAGTGCTTGCAATGTGCAGAACTGCGTTCATCTGCGAGTCACGCACTCTCACATTGTTTTTTTTTTCTTCTGTTCTTGCTCTTTCACACATGCAAGATACAGATTCAAGGCCCTTATCTCACAGAGATCCTCTTGCCATCTCTAATATCACACTTATCCATGGCAAACATCAGCTGAAACTTCCCACTCTATTGCTTTGTCTTATCAAATGATTTATTTTCAAAACCACAACGAGTTACAACTGTGCTGTTTAGAGAATGTAAATTTTAACAGCTTTATGAAAGTGTACTGATGGTTACCATGAAAATCCACTTGCAGTGTCTACTGCATTGCATTCACTTCCCCGAGTCGCGCACTCATTCGTTTATGTGTTCTTGCTGTCACACACGTACGCACGAAACAGACACAAATTAATATTAACTTTCAACAGAATTAACAATGCGCTTATCACTGAGAAGTTTGTAATGTTAATCTTTATTTTCTTATGCAGTTGAATATTTAACTCTTAAAATTTACCGAGGTCTGGACCTTGGTGGCCTTATAGCTGGCTACGACCATGCATACAAGAAAACACATGCTGTAAAGGGTTAAGTCAAGTAAACTCGTCAAAACAATAGCTTAAAGTTTTCAGAGCACCACTCAACTGTCTCTCCCCATGTATAACAGTGGCTCCTTCCTGTGTTCATCTCTGTGGTATGTGTGAGAGAGAGAGAGAGACAGAGAGAGAGAGAAAAGAAGATAGAGAGAGAGAGAGACGCTCTCTTTCACCCTTATTGTGGCCATCTTCCTTTTCATCAGCAGCCGCCCCTCCAGACGGCCTGCCGTTTATCCGCGGCATGGCTGCTCTCTAATGAGCCGGGGCCTCCTCTCCCCTCTCCCCTCTCCTCTTCTCCTCCTCTCCTCCTCAGCGCTGCCGCCATGTTTAGAGGATGGACGGGTGGGGGGCCCTAATGAACAGCAGCAGTTGATGGAGACGATGACTTTTTACTTTTTCCTCTTATCCTACCCCACTCTCTCCCCCCCCCCCCCCCCCCCCCAGCCCCATCCCCCATCCCCATACCCACCCCACTCCCCCCCGGCCCACTCATCAA
>CM059280.1:11245894-11248394 GCA_030347295.1 Setipinna tenuifilis | reverse complement strand
AAATGCGCCCGAGTCAGACACTTGCACAACAATTAACACCACCCGAGGGCTTGTCCACAGCAGATTAGACGTGCTATCACTCTCTGCATAACTCCACGTGGCACCCTGATAAATGTGTATACCTTGAGAGGGAGAGCCATGGAACACTGGTTCTGGTGTTTGGGTTACACTTCAGTTTAACAGTCCCTGTTACAGGGTATCTATATCATCAAGTACAGTGTAATAAAGTATGCAACAGCGTGTAACATTATGTATCTACATGGCATCTTAGGGTTAGGGTTATGGTTAGTGTTAGGTACAGTGTAAGTAAATGATGTTACATGTAGCTTGATTTGTGTCCTCTATTGTAAGTCACTTTGGATGAAATCACCTGCTAAGTGTAATGTAATGTAATATATGTTATTACACACAGATACCCTGTAAAATGGACCATTGAAAAATAAAGTGTTACATTCTAAAAAATATTGGGGCCAGTACCGGTTCTTTAGAGCGATGCCATTGAAGAACCTTTTTCAGTGCTTTAAGGAACCGGCGAGGCAACAGTTCTTCAAAAAAGAACCATTTGGCACCGATATGACAATAGCATAGCCCATTATGATCTGACGCTCTAAAGAACCATTCTAATATGAAGAACCTTTCAAACAATGTAATGGTCCAACACAGAGATTTCACTCTCCATGGAACCATCCAAGGAACTTTAAAGAACCATTTAAGCACCTTTATGTTTTAGCGTGTAGCCAGTGTTGTCCTGCTGTCCCTACCAAGGAGGAGGACCGCCGGTCAGCCATGCTGTGGCTGCTGGAGGTTAAGCAGGAGCACGTGGCGGCTCGTTCGCTCTCGCTCTCTTGCTCTCTCTCTCCAGACGTCTCGCTGCAGCAGTTGCTACCGGACACACAGCACAAAGCCCAGCGTTAAATTATGATGTGTCTGCATCTCCCCGAAACATCCAAGCATCTGTGGTGAGCCAGAGTCCCACAGGAGACAACCTGCCTCTGCTTCTGTGGGTGTGTGTGTGTGCAGTGGAGGTTTTTTTTCTTGCTGAAAGTGTGTGTGTGTGTGTGTGTGTGTGTGTGTGTGTGTGTGTGTGTGTGTGTGTGTGTGTGTGTGTGTGTGTGTGTGTGTGTGTGTGTGTCAAAGAGGGGGTTGTGTGTGTGTGTGTGTGTGCATGTGCATGAATGTATTCACCTGTGTCTGAGGGAGAGGTAAAGTTTGTATGTGTCTGCATGTAAAGGTGTGCATGTAATTGTGTGTGTGTGTGTGTGTGTGCGTGTGTGTGTGTGTGTGTGTTTGCAAGAGTACATGGAGAGGCTCCAGTCTCAGACTGGTGACCCCCATGTGTGCCACACTGCCCCCCCCCCCCCTCCCCACCCCATGCCCCCCCCCTCCCTGCCTGTGTGCTGTTTCTAATCCAAAACAAATGATCTCAGGGAAGAACAGGACGATGGGGGGAGGGAAAGCGACACACACACACTCACACACACACACACAGACACACACAAAAAATCGAGAGCATTATCACCTTGGCCAAGCATCAGGAGTTTAAAAAAGAGAGAGGGAGAGAGAGAGGGGGAGAGAGAGAAAGAGAGAGAGAGAGACAGAGGGAGAGAGAGAGAGAGGAAGAAAAGAAGGTCTATGGGCAAATTCATCTTCCCCCCTGCTACAATCAATCTCTGGCCAAAAGAAATACACAATAACTAGGCAGGAAGAGGCCAAGATTTATGGGCCAGAGACATCTCCACTGACCAGCATCCACCTCACCCCATTCCGCTCCTCTCCTCACCCACCCCCCTCTTCCTCCACCCCCACTCCCTACACCCTCACCTCCCTCCCAACACCCCACCCCCAACACACACACACACACACACACACGGACACACACACACACGCTCACACACACACACAACACTTACAATGATGTACTGTCCTTGCCGACTGTTTTACAAGTACATTAGCTTTATTTAATGAGATCAGCAAGTCATTTAACAGATGCATATGGAGAAGGAAGGAGAGGACAGATGCCCACTTGCTCATGCCCCCCTTTTCATGATCCTAGGAAAGTGCACCCTTTATGCTCGATGCCTTCAAAGTTATAAAAATACACACATGCGGACATGAACATCGAGGATTTATTTCTCTGTTTTTTCTTTTTTTTGTTGTTTGTTGTTTTTTTTTTGGTGAAACTGCTCAGAAAGGTGAAGTTGCCTCATTAGAATGCTTTTGGAAGCCGCACTTCTCAAAAGCAATATAATCTATAATTGCATATAGCCTCACACTGACAATCTTTCCCACTTATCCTATAACTATCTTTATTTCAAAGTAGGTAACGCTACTCAGTGGCTAATGTCTATATTGCTTCAACTCCACAACTATGTTGAT
This sequence comes from Setipinna tenuifilis, assembly GCA_030347295.1. Lineage (NCBI taxonomy): Eukaryota > Metazoa > Chordata > Actinopteri > Clupeiformes > Engraulidae > Setipinna > Setipinna tenuifilis. The sequence continues at coordinate 11,246,018 of CM059280.1, read as the reverse complement.
TACTCATTCGCATTCAGCACATGGCCTTACACTTACCAGTAGTTATTCGTTACTGTATACTGTATTCTGGGGTAAATACAGTGCCAACCGTACTGTATATGCAACACTTTGATAGAGCACTTAT